>QRFJ01005073.1:12970-108625 GCA_006176705.1 Cocos nucifera | reverse complement strand
GATTTGGGTCATTGAAGGAAATCTCTAGAAATTATATAAGTTCCCAACCTCATAGAGCAATCATCGAGTGAGGTCTTTTATTTCTTGATGCACATGATAGTGGAACTTCATCATCCACCAAGGCCTTCTTCATAATGGAACCAATAAAAGGGCTAGATCTCCTGTACCCTCTACTGATGATTTGGCAACACTTCCATACAATCTCATTTGAAAGTATTATTCTATCATCTTAGCTTACCCTTGGCTTTCTTCTAGAAAAATTGTAGTATACTGTCTCAAGCCTTTGACCAAGTTTCTTGAAGTAAATTTCAAATGCAGGAAATGCAGCCGAAGGCAAAGCGGTTGGCCCGCTTCAATGTTGAACTAAGCCAACCAATTTCAGAACTTGATTGTCTTGTAAAGCACAAACCTTCAGGAAATAAGAGAAACCAAGCTTTTCTTTAGACAAATGCAGTGCAGATAAGCATACTAGTTTAGCATGTGATTTATCAGGATTGACAATTTTCTTTGACAGCGAAGGCCAGAATATCTCAAGTTTGTGGTTGGGCTTTCCATATATTGTCCGGGTTATGTTCAAGGTTTTTGATATCATTAATTCTTATGTATTTATTTATGGCATAATAGTTATCAGAATGGTCCACTAACTTGTTTTTTTCGCTTAAAGACTTGAAGAGCATTGAAAACTATTTTTTAGAGTAATAAGCTGGATTGATATTATGATTTAGGAAATCTGAACGGTAAGCGAGGCGTGAAAACAAAAAGGAGATTTGGATTTAGGTTAATGAGCGCCTGATGGAGAAAGGGAAAACCAAACTACCAAATTTTCTTGCTATCAAAAAAGGTAGTTGATGAGTTGGATCTTCATTCACATGGTCCAGTGATAGGAATTTGTCTAAAAATTACCTTTCATCAACTATGACAGGAAGCATGATTGAATTTCTTATCTGATTCATGCAGTATCTTTAGGACAACTTAAGCGAAAAGCTGACTTGATAAGGCCTATGCTGGTCTTGCAGAAGATGGTTAATTATCTTCTGAGTTTGCTGGGATTCAAACCATACAATGACAACTTTTTGAGTATCTACAAACTTTGTGGGACAGAATGCGGGCGATAATGGATGGACCTCAGAATAGCAAAACATATTTTCAACCAACAGGCTATCATCATTTGCTTGAGCAGATGGTATTCATCTTAGTCTAGTTTTATTAACTTCTTTTTTTGGCATGTTTGCTTGCCATTATGCAATAGTAATTGTAGCAATTAGTTGTTCCTTTTTTGACACCAGATAAGACTTCTATATCATTGCTTTAATTCACGAGTTTGTGTGAATTACAAGAAAGGGCAAGGGCTCTTTAGAAGGATTTGATGCACACTTGAACATAAGAACAAATGAGCAAGACAATCAGTTTCGAGTTGCTCTTTCACTGTATAATGACCAGAGAAAGAAGGCAATCAATGTTCGACAGAAAAGGAGTTTCGTGGTTATTATGCACTCTCAGTTAGATAAGCATACAGGATACAAAGTAAGCGATCTTTCATCTTGCGCTATGGCTTAATACCATATATAATTTTTAGCTGATCTTTTCTCCTCTTTCTGTTTTAGGTGAGACCTGCAGAACTCTCACTTGACCTTGCTAAGATGAATCCAGAGATTAGATGCACTCTAGAAATTTTATTTGCTTGAGATGTAGCAAGGTATTTGTGTGTATTGATGGTCAGTTATTTTTAATATAATAACAATGAAATATACAGAAACCCATTGGTTTTGTCATCCAGAGCTTGTAGATAGTAATTATATCGCCTTCTTTCACCTTGCGAGAAAAGCAACTTACCTGCAGGCCTGCTTGATGCATGCTCACTTTGCCAAGGTAGCTATGTTTCCACGTAATCCACATTCCTTTCACATGCAATTCATATGATTGTGATACTAGTATATGCACTAATGCTGTCTAGATATCATACTTGGATTTTCTTGATATCCCTTTGAAAATGAATGATACATCAATGAACCTGAAATTTACTTCAATTATGTTATCTCTACTCTCATAGATTCTTTCAATGCATTATTTTCATTTTTTTCTATAAAAACTATATCTTTAACTAGCGAGAAGCATGAATGGAATATGTGGAATGGAATTGATCCTGTGTTGAAAGGAATATGGTCCTTAGTACAAAGGAGTAGCAAAGATGAAGTTCCTGGGATCCCATTAGGTGTAGCATCACTTTGGTGAAGAGTCTCTTCTAAGATTGCATTTGACTGCATGATCAAGAGATAAATCATGATGGCAAGGCAAACATGCCTCATTTTGAAGACCGTGTCGAGGCGAATTGAAGCTGATGATGTCTTGATCAAAATTGACATGCAAGGGATTTTTGCGTTCCTATTATTCAGCCAATGAGCTTAAATAAAGGAAATAGAGGTATGTGCATGCTGAAGATGTGGTTGTGAGTGAGTTTTGAGGATTATAATTAATTTTGGATTTTTTTTGCACCCATTTCATTGAGAACCTAAGTAGTTTTGAAAAAGGAGATACTCTTTTGAATTGAATTAGTGTCTGCAATATTTTTCATAGTATAGATTTGAAAAAAAAAATGCTGAGCTTAAAAGCAATGAGGATTTAATCTCACCTTGCAATATGCACAGTTCTCCTATCTCTGTCTGTGCACTGACTGTGAGTAAGAACATCAAATGGATGTCTTCATCATCTGCACCCATCATGTTTACAGCCCTTTATCTCATTATAGTGGTTATCCGCATGAATTGGTTTCTGTTCAACCAGCCATTACCTCGATCATGTTCTTTGAATTTTTTGATTTATTATATGCTTTAGTGTCTCAAGACAGGATTAGCATTACTAGAATTGTTTATGATATTATGAATACATGTAGTTAAGCAACTCTTTTTTCTCCAGATAAGAACAAAGGCACTTGCTGCTTTGCATGGAGGTCTTCAGAAAAACCATGGAATTCCCATTGCACATGTTGTGGACTGGCTAGGCAAGGAGGTACAATTTGCCATTTAGCTACTGGTTAATCATCAAATTCATTTCTGCATAACTAAAATCTCTGAACATTTCTTTACCCCGTTCAGGAGGAGGATGTTGAAGGTCTTCTGGAATATCATGGGTTTGTTTTGAAAAAATATGAAGAGTTGTATATGGTGAAAGAAAGTCCATTTCTTAACGGTGAAGTTGATTTCCCAACTAAGTGTGCAAAACTTGTGCACCTCAAGAAGTCCAAAAGGATTATTGATGATGTTTATTTTGAGGATGAACAAATGACTGAATTAAATGGAGAAACCTCCATGGGTCAGGGAATCTTGCCTCAAACGGAGACAACTATAGTTCAAGCTGGAGCACCTGGATTCTCAAACTCCAAGCTCATAGTAGAGAATACAGCCCCTCAAACAGAAGTAGGCAAAAGCTTAGAAAATGAAGCATCAAAAATAATTCTGTGTCACAAGAATGAAGTTGCCAATGAAAAGTTGAAGTTGATTGTGAGGTTTGTTTTTCTTCTTCTTTCTTATTGCTTTTTTTTTCACATGACTCAGGTTTTAAAAAGAGGAGTTGACAGTTATGCTTTTACATCATTTACTACCAGAAAATGGAAGCAGACAACATCCTTGTGGAGGAAAAATAGGGAACAAATAGAGTTCCTTATGAGTTCATTGAGTTCACTCTCCTTAGGACCACCAGAACGATACATTGAAGAAATAAGACCATCAGAACGATAAATTGAAGAAGTAAGACCACCAGAATGACAAATTGAAGCAGTAAGACCACCAAAATGACAAATTAAAGAAGTAACTTACCTCTCTTATATGTCTCTGATCTCCATAAATTATTTGTAAAGTTATATATTATGTTAAATTTAGCTCCTTATTTTACTTTATCTTTTAATGAAGCCACCAAGACAAGCCAGAATCAAGCTCGACATTGATTACATTGTGAGAGAGAGATATGCAAGATATGAGAAATCATGGTCAAGACTGAATGTCTCAGAACTGGTTGCACCAATTTTAAGTGCAAAAAATTCTGATGCCAGATGCCTTTGCTAGAAGTTGCTTGTCTGTGTCCAGGGAACTGTCACAATGGGTCAAACCGATCTTTTGGCTTCAAGATGGCTGCTCTCAAAACTCATGGGGTCTGGTGAAGAAAATGATGAAGTGGTGGTTTCATCATCTCACTTATCAATATGGAAGAAATGGATCAACAGAAATAGTTCTTTCCAGCAAATGGGTCAACAGAAACAGTTTCTCGGAAGCCTGCTGTTTATCTATCATTAGGGAGGCAATGTTTGTCAATAAGCAACCATTTGCTTATGATGATATTTTTGCTGGTGCAAGCTGCATTATGTTTCTGGTATCAAAAAGCATTCCATGGGAAATTCAAAGGGTTCGGCTTCAGGATCTTTTAATGTCTGTACCATCTGGATCGAGCCTACCTCTTTTGATAGTAGTTGATGATGAGTACAAAGAAAAGGATGCTGATCCTTCAGCCACTAATTAAGAGACTTGGTTTTTATGATGCAGACAAAACAAGGGTAAACTTGTTTTCAGTTGTTTTCCTAGTTAATGGGAGCACTTTGGTTTCTTCGATGATGACAAATTGAGAGAGGGTCTATAGTGGCTGGCAAACTGTTCACCTCTACAACCTTCTCCATTTCTGGTGAAGACCTATGGACCGATCTTGAGCTATGTGAGATCTTCACTGAGGAATCTTGACAAGTGTAATGCCTCTGAAATGGGTCTAGATAGTTGCATCTTAGCTTTTAATAAAGCCCTGGACCAATTGGTGGAGGAAATTCTGACTACAGCATCCACAAACCCAATCCGTTAGCCTTGTCCTGAAGTTGAGCTGCTAGAGAAATCGAGCAGAGAGAGAATGATGGCAGACATGTCTTACCAAGTGTTGGTTGGAGCTCACCTGCCAAAACCGAGCCACTCATTAGAGCACTAAAGGGTTGCAAACTTCCAATTTTTTCTAATGACCTATCTTTTTTGAGCCAAGGTTCCTATATGGGTTTGCAGATTCCAAATCAGAAGTTAGCCTTTGAAGATTGCTTGATCAAGTATCTTACACAGTCGTGTAAATTGTTGAGCTGGGATCTATCTGTTATGGAAGCTAATGTAATGGTACAGAGGTGTGCAGGTCTTGAGCTACGTGGTTCATGTTATTACATTATTCCCAGATGGGTTAGAATTTTCAGGCGGATCTACAATTGGTGACTATTGAATTTGCTATCTGGGGAGGCCTCAATTGCTTATGTATTGGATGCTTCCATAATGGATTCCCTCTGTGAGACAGACACTAAAGGGCAACAACCACCCTTTCGGATGAATTGTCCTTTGATGAACTTTATGAAATCTGCTGTAGATCATTGGAGTGATCCTCATCAATTCACATGCCTGCATGTCCACCCTTAGGGGTCGCCCTTGAAGATGGTTGTGCTTCCGAGACTGATGCTCAAAGTAGAAAAACTGATGGAGATTTCAGGTGCAGTAACTTTGCTGGTGATTACTTCCTAGAAAAAAGGGATAGAAGTCAACAGAAGGTAGCTGCGTCTTTGTTTATAAATGATGACAGATCGACCATGTTTTTGGCGTAATGTATTTCCAAGACTCATGCTGAAAGTAGGAAAACTGATGGAGACTTCAGAAAGCCATACTTTGCTGATGATTACTCCCTAGAAAAAAGGATAGAAATAAACAGAAGGTAGCTGCATCTTTGCCTGTATATAATTGACAAGTTGTCCATGTTTAGGTGGCGCGATTAAACCATGTGAAAGCCAGGATAGATGAGAAATTTGGTATTTGTATTTGAATCTCATCCATGGGCTTTTTATTCAATAATTATATAATGTTGCATTGTTATCATATCTGTTTCTCTTGCTTTTCCTGTGAGATGATCTTCTCTGAAATGCCATTAGTGCAGTATAATGAGTTCTTCAAATTTTCACCACAAAAAAAGTACCAACTTGTTCGGATGTGCAACATTCTTGAAATGCTTTTGGGAGATGATAGAGCCCTCCTGGGCTTGTTTGTGGCTATAATGGTTGCATGTGTCAGAAAGTCTGAGATAAAACAAATGGTTTGAAAGCCGAGTAGAAGGGATAGCTGAATTGCTAGGTATGAAGCTGTAAATACTGAGCTCATGTGCAACATTCCCCCCCCTCCCCCCCTCCCACTCTTTTTTCTATTCTAGTATTTCAACTACCGAACTTGGTTTATACTGAACCTGGAGTTTGTCTTAAAATGATATTAGATGTTGAGATGTTAGTTTGTTTGCTCTGTTATACTCTGAAGCCTCTTCTCTCGAGTAATGCAACACTTCTAGCATACCATCACAAGATAATTGATGGTTTTAGCGCCAATCTCGACATCCATCAGTGTAGAGGAAATGTTTGTTGATGGGGAGGTCTCGTACCATTTTTCTATTTTTTCATACCAACACCAAAAATTTTACAATTGGTTTTGCTTTGACATTTGTTTTGACCTTTTATTTTTATTAAAAGATCAAACTAGAGAGCTTTATATCTCAATCTGAACAAAATGTTGGTTTAGTGGCCACCTGGAAGAAGCTTGCTGTTTCAGAATCAAGGCCATCTTTGTTGTTCAAGGATTTTGTGATGCCGACTGGGCAGGTGCTTGTGGTAATTGACATTCTACTTCTAGTTACTGGATGTTTGTTGGAAGCAACCTTGTTATTTGAATTAATCTCTCTTCTTCTGCGTACACCATTGTTCTCATATCTCTTCTTCCTTCTTGATTCTTCTCATCTTCTATCTCATATTTTTTCCTTTCTTCCATTATCGTTTCTGTATACATAATCTCTGCTTTAATTCAGTTTGTTGTCAGTTTTGAGGATAAAGATAACTAGAAAGATCATCTAAATTTAATCTAAAACTATGTACGAACTAGTGTTTGTCTCATCTAAAGAACTAATTATTACATGCTCATAGAGGGTATGTGTTACAAGAGTTGGAAAAAAAGTTGGAACAAAAGTCCATGTATCCATGCTTGATGGTGTTGCTAGAAGTCATGGGATCTCAAAATCTTGCTCCAAGAAGATTGAGTTGAGATTAATAAGCAAAGTTGTACCAATGCTAATTAGGAAATATTAATCATGTTGTACTAGTATAGTAGTAATTAGATAATAAATATGCTTAACGACTAGAAAGTGTTACTCTTTGCTTGTGAATATTGTTGAATTTGTGACATTAAAGTTTGGATTTTAGTTATTTAAATTTTGGATTTACTTAGTTGATTATATATTCCATTCTTGCTTTATGATATAATGATGAGATGTCTTACATGCTTGTGGGGGAGAGTTCTCTTTGAGTATGCGATGGTTGCCGTGACCCCAGCTAACGATCTTAGGTCGGGGTGTTGATAAGCTATCATCATCTTTCTATATATGTGTTATATATTCCATTTTGTTTCTTTCTTGGTGCCTATGGGCATCTTTTAAAGCGGGATGCTTAATATGCCCAGTTTTCTCCTAGGGATGCTTAGCATATTTAGTGACACTTTCATCATTTGTTATTTTTTGCTGCTTTAAGAAGCTTTATTTATTCTTATTGCTTGTGGACATTATTTTGGGGTGGAGATGCTTCATTCTCCTCTAGAGGAATGCACTAATTTTTCTTTGTTTTGTTTTTATTTTTTCATTGGGGTGGAAAAAGGGAAAATCATTGAGAAGGAATGAGGCCTTAGGATTCTGCTTCTTCTCTTCTTCTTTATTTTGTTTTTTATTTTTGCATTTTTTTTTTTTTGCTGATAAGTACCATTGTCCATGTTGCTATGCTTTAATTTAGATAGAAAATTTTCTATTATCCTTTTTTTCTACTATCTATCAAAAAATAATAGCAAATATTAGTGCCTAAGTTTTTTAAATGAAGTGTATGTTCTGAAAGAATGCTCTATGAACCAACTTTTCCTTGTGCTGGTTATGACATTCATGATGTATATGCACTTTTGTCTGCACAAACATGAAAAGTCTTCGATGTGTATCTTTCTGAATCTGTTCTTAGTTTATCTAACAGGCTTTTGCAGCAAAAAACTATTTGCATCTACTCGCTATAGTTGTTTTGGTTCATTATTTTTCCTCCATGTTCCTAGTTTTGAATTTGTTTGGATGTTAATCCCTGTTACTTTTGTCCAAGCACAAAATGATTTCAGGCTCGAATTATCTCTCATATTGTTCTCAATGGGTTTGGCTATAGTCATTGTACAAATAATTCAGTGGTATGGTAATGTTCACCGTCTTCAATTAGATTTGAGTATCCACAACCCTCATTTTCAAAAGTTGATGAAAGAGCATTGCATGGAGCCTTTTTTTGTGTTTCAGGTTTGTAGTCCTATTAAGCATTCTGTTTTATTAATTATGAGAATAAATATAGCCATTGTTCTAGTTATGTGCTTTAGGTTTTCTGTGTGGTCCTCTGCTGTGTGGATGAATATTGGTACTACATCTTGTTCACACTTTTAATGCTATTTCTGTTTGAGTCTACAATGGCCAAGAGTAGGTTGACAACTCTAATTGAACTTAGGCATGCAAGAGTTGATGACCAGACTCTGTTTGTGCATTGTGGTGGAAGTATGTCTTGATTTTATATATATGTGTGTGTGTGTGTGTGTGTGTGTGTGTGTGTGTGTGTGTGCATGTGTGCGTGGGTGTGTGTGTGTATAGTTTGCAATGGCTACCATATATTGAATGCTTTTGGTTTCTGGTGGCCAAAGCTCTCTGGCACAGACCTCCTTCCTGGAGATGTTGTTTCCATCGGTCGCTCCTCTGGTCCTAGTGGGGAGGAGAAATCTGTAAAAGCTGATATGCTGTTATTAGCTGGAAGTGCAATTGCGAATGAAGCCGTTCAGACAGGCAATTCTACTCCTCCAGTGGAAGGTGGTTCTTGCATCCTTTGTTTTTTTATCTGATCAGTGCATTTTTTTTTTCCAGTATGGGATATATAATTTTTTTTTTTTGGCTATGTAAACAAGGATTTTCTGTTTCTTCATTTCTTTCTTATTATTGCTTTACATTGTAATTTGTTTCTTTAGGTTTCAATTGCCGGTGTTGGTTCTGATAGTAAATTGTCTATTAAACAAGATAAAAGTCATATCCGTGTTGGTGGAACAATAAATATTGCAGCACACTCCAGATAATGTGTTTCATATGTGGCTATCATGCATTGCTCATTTGTGTTTAGTTAATGTAATGCTGTTATTTTTTTAAACATTTATGTGACTTTAATGTTTGTCTAATTGCTAAATTAATATGTAACATGTGGTCATTCAATCTGAAAACACCTGATGGGGGATGCTTGGCTGTTGTACTGCAGACGGGACTTGAGACAAGTCAATGCAAATTAATGCGACAAATCTATTTTTCACTGAAAGGGTAACTTCTGATTGGTAGTCAAGTACTGGTCATTTGGATGGTAAGTGCCACATGCTTGTTTATAATCCTCATCGGGTAATTGATGTTTCAGGTGACTGCAAATAGCTGGGAGAGTGGCTTGTTCATCTTTTCCTAAGTTTCTTTGCACTAGAAACTATGATACTTCATTAGCAATTTAGCATTACCTCTAATAAATTGGTTTCTGCTGTTAGGGATTTAGGATCCAACAAGGAGCAAATACAAGATTTTCTTGAGTTGTTTGTTCATTATCACTTCTGTGATACCCCTGAACCTACCAATGGAGCTATCAATAGCTGTCAACGCATCTTTAATTGCATTAGCATGCTGTGGAATTTTCTACAAAGAGCCATTCAGAATACCTTTGTTGGGAAGGTGCAGACTGAAGATTTTGTGATCTCTTGCAGGCATTATTAACTTAGTGATCAACACCTTTGACCAACTTTGCTGGGTGCAGGTCGACATATGTTGCTTTGATAAGACAGGAACTCTCACATCTAATGACATGGTATGCCAATTAACTCAAATGCCAATATATTTCTTGTAATTACTCTTAACCTGGAGATATCTGTTTCTTTTTCTTTCAGGAGTTTCAAGGTGTTGCTGGTTTGGCTGATAATGCAAATTTAGAATCAGACACAAATAAACTGCCTGCATGAACGGTTGAAGTTCTGGCAGCCTGCCATGCATTGGTGTTTGTAGATATAGACTGGTATGATTGTTAGAAGCCAAACTCTTTGTGATAATAGATGATGCTATAAACAAGCTAATCGTCAATGCATAATATTCTGCAATTTATCATTGGAATATAGGTTGGTGATCCTCTTGGAAAGGCTGCACTTAAAGGAATAGATTGGATGTACATATATGATGAGAAGGCAATGCCCAAAAGGTAAGCTGCATCATTTGTAGAGAATAGAGATAGTGCTTTATATATAAGATTTAGAAAACCTTGAAAATTAATTATTGCTTACATGACTCGTTATTTTGTTTGATGTCAACTTTATCAACCCTTTCTTGGTTTCCTTTGCAATGACTAAATCCTTTGTCAAAAGCAATGTTTTTAGGATTGGAGCCAGCATTAAACCAAAACTATGTCTATTCCAACCCAAATTGGTTCTATCAGACCGTCCATGTGGTCCAACTAGATAATCTTTTTAGTTTTTTAACTGTAGAAATACTTAAAATGTTCTTTTGTGTTACAAATTGATGGGTGGGTTGGAGGTAAGGTATTATGTTCTAAACATAATAGGTTCAAATAATGAAAAATTCTTTTTTTTTTCTAAGGTCCATAAAACTGGTACCATGAACCATACTGGTATTGCTACCCGTTGATTATAGTATGGTCAAATACGGAATGGTATGCACTCTATAGCAAGGCATGCTTCCAATTCTTTTTCTCACTCTCAGCCATGGTACTGTTTGAAATCAGGCAGTACAAGATGGTATTGGGTGGTTCCACTTGATTTGGATTGGTATGGATCGGTTCAGCTCATATTATGCCACCTCTCTTGAATCTTATGGAACTATTTCTTGGTCCACCAAATTCATTCATTTAAAAATGTTATATTTTATGCAGTTAGTTGCAACCAAATCCACAGATTTCATTTAAAAAGAATTTTATATCTTTTTTGTGTGAAATCTTTGAGCATATTCCAGGACATTGGATGTGTTATTTTTAATTTCATTTGTAAGAAAGATTCTTGACAATACCTGAAGCAATGTATGCTCACTTACGCAGGTGGCAGGATCATCGGTATCTTCAACTGAGAATAGTGATGAAATATATTTTGATTTTAGAAAGCAATGCTTCATCTTTTCAACTGAAAATGATATGTTTTGCAAGCTCCCTTACCCTACAAAAGAATCATATGGTTACTATCTCAGGAATACTGGCCATGGACTGGAAGCTAAAGTAGCTGCTGCCACTGATAAGTGGGGGCGAAATGTGTAAGTTTCTCTATGTTGGTACTCATCTGTGAACAAAATTTATCATATGTTTATTTTATTTCTTTCATTCTTTAGGTTTGATCTCCTGAATAATGTGCTGAACTACACCAAGGAGAAAAATATGATTTTTTTTTAATCAACAAAATACAACCACCTTCCATACTTCATCCAGGGAAATGTCAATTTGGTAACTAGCTGATATCAAATAGGAACAATCACTATTTTTGATAACTATTGCTTTTCTCTAGGTTTTGTTAAACATTTTTTTATTGGCCGGCATCATTTTCTACTCGTAGCTCACATTGTGTCTCTTGATGCAATGAAAGGTTTAGATTAATCTTCATTACAATTTTCTTAAATTTTTTCAGGTTGTTGGCATGAGATAAGCTCATTATTGAATACTAATATTTGCACTTATTGTACAAGTAGTAGTCCACATTTAAGAAAGGAATGGAACATCTAAAAAATGGCCTAAGCATATTTTGCTAGTAGTTTTTCTAGTTGTGCAATCATTTCCCCCCTCTATAAACATCTTATCTGGTCAAGAAGTAAAAGAGCCATAGCTGGTTCTAGTCCTGCCAGCAGCAAGCTCTGCTAGGTGGCTAGAGTCTCATTACAAAATTAAGCATTTGACACAAAAATATTGTATGAATTGAGGATTGAGGGTTGATGTCTTCCTAACCTACTAGTGTCTGTTAGTGAAACAACTGGACTGAATGTGATATAACCATTTTGTTTTATGAGATGAACCTAGTGAAGGAACAAGCAGTTTTCATCTGAGCGTAACTTCTTTATTCTTTTTAAAAAGTGAGTGGACAAATCTAATTTCTTGTATTAAATTATAATATCTTATCATATGACAGCTTAAAGGAAGGAATGATTAAGCACAGTATAGTTTGCCTTCTACCAGGGCAATAACTCCAACCCATTCCATGTGCATGTTAATTTGGTATGTTAAATGGATGCCTTAATTTAAAACCTTTTGGCAACTTTTTCTAACTGTGAGTATAACATTCTTATATCAAGCTGCTCAGTTATGTTAGAAGTGTAATTTTGGTCCATGAGACATGATAAGGTGATTCAAACATTAGGTGGCTTCAACCAGGCGATAACTAAAGTCAAGGCAATAGATGGTTTGAATTATGATAAAATTAAACCGTGGAACTCTCCAGAAGCCTCTTTTCAGTACATGATTCTTGCATGACACTGTGATTTGGAATGCTTGTGCTCCTTTTCTTTGATAGTTTCTAGATCTAATAGTGTCTTGCTGCTGCCCAATCAAATTTTGCCAAAAGCTAGTGCTGTAAAATTTTCCAAAGGGTTTTAGATGAATCAAAATGCTGTTGTTACCATCAGATCTTTGCTACTGTATTACGTAAAAGATGGTAGTTCTCGTGTGTAGCTGAATTTCAATGAGGACCAAAACAAAGTTGGGAATATAACTGGGTAATGTGATTAAATAATTTAAGGGCTCATAATAACTCTGTTATCACTTTGCATAACCTAAATTATATAGCTGGCATGTAATAAGATCTAAGTTGAAATGCTTAATCACTTAAAAGAGTTGTCACTCTGCTTTAGACACAAAAAAAATCCAAGTTTAGGTAACCCCATTATGTGCAAGATCATTAATTGATTACCAACATAATTGGACACCTTACATGGCTTAAGTGTCTTAAAACCAGGGGTGGCAAAATATGACCCGACTCATCAACCCAACCCATGTTCGACCTACCATAAACAAGTTTGGGTTTGGGCTAAACGGGTTCAAGTCATAAATATGTTGACCCATTTAACCCATTTACTATTCTGGTATAATAATACATTCTCAAGAATTGAGAATTTGAGATGTGTATTTATCATATTAACTCATAAATTGCTTCCGATCGTAGGATCATCACGAGGATGATGATTTTCTTAGGATAGATGAGTCTTAAATCTGCAATATGGAGACACCAGAGCGAAAGTACTTGTTAAGAATAATGGTACTGAGCATGACCAACTTCGAGCAATCATAAGAAAGTCTACTTTCTCATCGATGACTCGCTCATTGCTATAGTAATATCTGGTTCTCTGACTTGAGGTACATCGCAATTCACTTTGAGGGTGTTATAGTTTGACCACACTATAACTCGGTCTCCTAAATATTTGGAATCCTAAGATGTATTTTGGCTATAGCATGTTCATTGTAGGAATTGGATCGCACCAAGATGGGATATATTAACCTCGGTAGAGGAGTAGTCCTATGGTGATTGTTGGGGATAAACCCCGCTCCCGCCGAAGTTCAGTCTAATGCTTAACCTAATATAGCTGGTAATTATGAAAATGCTTTGATCGAGAATTCTTCCTCCAGCGGTCGAACTCCAGCCAAACTCCTCTAGCGGTTGAACCCCTCCCAGACTTCTTCAGCAGTCAAGTCCTTCCGAACTTCTCCTTCGGCCGAACTCCTCCCAGACTTCTCCTTCGATCGGACTTCTCCATCAGTCAGACTCCTTTCAGACTTCTTCGATCGGACTTCTCCATCAGTCGGGCCCCTTTCGGACTTCTCCTTCGATCGGACTTCTCCATCAGTCGGGCTCCTTCCGGATTTTTCTTTCGATCGAACTTCTCCATCAGTTGGACTCCATCTAGACTTTTCCATCAGTCGAACTCCATTAGGATTCCTCTAGTGGATTACTTCTAGATTTCAGTTAGCATTCCTCCTGGATGATCCTCTCTAGCCGTATTTTCTTTAGGAGTCCGAACTCCTCTGAAATTGATATATGTTAAAGCTCTTCATCGACCAATGCCTGCTTCCTCTGAACTTCGACTATTAAATTTCAACGAATGGGCACATCACGACAACAGACACCTCTCTCCATAATAAACTCCATGTAGCCCCAAACAGCCCACCACCGAACGGTTATGGCTGTCACTATCAGTCTACTATAGGAGACACCTCTCTCCATAACAAACTCCATGCGGCTCCGAGCGGCCCACTATCGGATGGTTATGGCTGTCACTATCAGTCTGCTATAGGCTCCATCTATAAAAAGGAATCCTTCAGATACATTTTTTCTAGCCTCTCTTCTTCTTCCTAAAATTCTATTGAATTCTTTCCTGAGCACTCCATTTCTATTGGCCAAAAGAGATGACTTGATCGTCGAAGGATCCTACCGGAGCCACCACCACCGACTCCAGACGAAACTTTATTTTGCAGATCACCGACGGCGACCTCTTCTTCCTCAATTTCAACTCGATCCAACGTCAACCAGATTTTACACCAATAGGATTGGCGCTAGAGGAAGGACCCTCTATTCCTAAGATATCCTTGTTCTTAAAGGAGTGCTCAGTCGATCCTAAGGATCTTCTTCTTTAAGGTTCATCTCCATCCTCTCCCTTAATTTCAAGAAATACCTCCAAAGAAGGCGACTATCCGAAGATCTACCGCTTCTACCGTCAGATCTGAGCCAGATCCATCCATTCTTGCTCCATTGCCGGTGCTTCAACCTCCTTCTTCGTTGGCGGCCATGGTAGATTTGGAGTAGTTTAACCTGCTAATGCAGCGGGTTCAGGGCCTCACCAAAATGGTGCAAGCCATACGGCAACTTTCAATGGTAGTTCCATCAGAAAACTTGCCATCGGGATGTCAGAAACCAATCCCAAGGAAGCGCACTTGGGCTAGCATATCCATCACCCCTAGGAAGAAAAAATAGAGAGCAGAGAATCCTTGTTCGGATCATGATTCTTTTTCGAAAGAGATCTTTTCCATCTACAGTCAGAAGCCTTCCAAGATCTACGATCGAGATAACATCCTCGATCAGAAACTACGAGAGATGGACCGACGGATTGAGAAACTCTGCCACGTCGCTCCGACTTACCATGACGACATCTGCACTGATCCCCCTTTCTCTCTTCGAATTATGTAAGAGCCCATTCTGTCGAACTTCGAGCTTCCCCAATTTGAAAGCTACGATAGAACTTTTGATCCAATCGATCATCTGGAGGCCTTTCAGACCATGATGTTGCTCTATGATGCACCAGACACCATCTTATGTCGAGCTTTCCCATCTACCTTGAAGGGAGCAGCAAAAAATTGGTACTCGATGTTGAAGCTAGGTACGATCTTCTTCTTTAATCAGATGAGCCATTAATTTACAGCTCACTTCATTAGCAGCCGACGTTCCCACTGAGGTTTGGATTTTCTGATGAATATCAAGCAGGAGGGGGAATCTATCCGGGCTTATGTCACTCGGTTTAATGCTGCAGCATTGGAGGTTCGGAACCTAGACCAGTTTGTTACAATGGCCGCACTCAAGGGCAGCCTTCCGAAGAATGATTTATTGTTCTCTCTGAAGAAGAAGTACCTCAAAAACTTTGTTGATCTGCTAGCTCGGACTGAAGGATATGCCCGAGCGGAAGAAGCCTTCAAGTTGAAGGATGAGAAAGTCGTAAGAGAGCGACAGACGAGCAAGTCTAATAGACCCACCACTGGGCCGAATGAAGTTCAACCACGCTCATGGACTCCCTCCGAGCACAAGTGAGCCTAAACTCCTCGAGCTCATCGTCAAAGAAGCCCCGACAGAAGGGCACGAAGAAGTTCTCCCTTCAGAAGGTTCCACAACTATGCCCCCCTTAATGCTCCTAAAACTCAAGTTCTGATGGAAATTAAGAATCAGCTACTAAGAACAAAAGAATTATGATCTCCTCCAAACAAGCACAATCGAAGTAAGTACTGTTTGTATCATCATGATCATGATCATGATACTGAAAAATATTTTCAGCTTCGGGACGAAATTGAAGAACTGGTCAGGTGGGGTCGTTTGGACCGATTCCTGTGATATCGGTCCGAGAGGAAAGGAGAGCAACCAAGGGCTCTTTCGCAATCGGAGGAGACCCAGGGGGAGGGGTCTTAAGGAAACCAATCCCTGTGTGGAAGCATCAATACTATGGTCGGGGGACATCGGCAAGAAAAGATATAAAGGAGCTGCATAATGTCAACATAAAATTTTGAAAACTTGCAATATCGTTAACCACTTTTCAATAAAAAATTATTATTTCAATATTCCTATCTTTTGTGAACTATAACAGGAAAAGATTAAGCTGGACTTCTTTCTTGAGAGATAGAGGGCTTTTGGTATAGGAGATAAGATTTTCTTCAACCTTGGTTGGAGATAAGATCTCCTTCAACCTCAGTTGGAGATAAGATCTTCTCTGAGCTTCAACCTCAACAGGAGATAAGATCTTCAACCTTGGCTAGAGATAAAATCTCCTCCGAGCTTCAACCTCAATAGGAGATAAGATCTCCTTCAACCTCCACTGAATATAAGATCTCTCCTGAGCCAAGCTTCAACTTCAATAGAAGATAAGATCTCCTTCAACTCGGCTGGAGATAAGATCTCCTCCGAGCTTTAACTTCAATCGGAGATAAGATCTCTTCAACCTCGACTGGAGATAAGATCTCTCCCGAGCTTCAACCTCAACAAGAGATAGATCTCCTTCAACCTCGGCTGGAGATAAGATCTCTCCCGAGCTTCAACCTCAGCAGAAGATAGGATCTCCTTCAACCTCGGCTGGAGATAAGATCTCCTCCGAGCTTCAACCTCAATAGGAGATAAGATCTCCTTCAACTTTGGCTAGAGATAAGATCTTTTCCGAGCTTCAACCTCAATAGAAGATAAGATCTCCTTCAATCTCGATTGGAGATAAGATCTTTTTCGTGCTTCAACCTCAATAGAAGATAAGATCTCCCCCGAGCTTCAATCTTAATGGGTGCAGAGCCCGGAAAAGAACTTTTGCAGTCATCTTTTTTATACTTTCTTCCTTTGAATTTCAAACTTGAGAGTAGGAGAATTATTGTTGGGGATAAACTCCGCTCCCACCGAAGTCCAGTCTAATGCTTAACTTAATGTAGCTAGTAATCAAGGAAGAGCTTTAATCGAAAATTTTTTCTCCAATGGTCGAACCCCAGCCGTATTCCTCTAGCAGCCGAATCCCTCCCAGACTCCTTCAGTAGCCAAACTCCTTCCAGACTTCTTCTTCGATCGAACTCCTCCCAGACTTCTCCTTCGGTCGAACTCCTCCCAGACTTCTCTTTCGATCGGACTTCTCCATCAGTCGGACTCCTTCCAGACTTCTCCTTCGACTGAACTTTTCCATCAGTTGGGTCTCTTCCAAACTTTTCCTTCGATCGAATTTCTCCATCAGTCGGGCCCCTTCTGGACTTCTTCTTCGATCGAACTTCTCCATCAATTGGACTCCATCTAGACTTCTCCATCAGTCAAACTCCATCAAAATTTCTCCAGTGGATTACTTCTAGATTTTAGCTAGCATTCCTCTCAGATGATCCTCTCTAGCCGTATTTTCTTTAGGAGTCCAAACTCTTCTAGAATTGATATATATCAAAGCTCTTCACTGACCAATGCTTGCTTCCTCTGAACTTCGACTATTAAATCTCAACGAACGGGGACATCACGACAACGAACACCTCTCTTCATAATAAACTCCATGTGGCCCCAAGTGGCCCACTACCGGACGGTTACGGCTATCACTATCAGTTTGCTATAGGAGATACCTCTCTCCATAACAAACTCCATGCAGCCCCAAGCGGCCTGCTATCGAACGATTATGGCTGTTACTATCAGTCTGCTATAGGCTCCGTCTATAAAAAGAGACCCTCCAGATACGTTTTCTCTAGGCTTTCTTCTCCATCCTAAAACTATGCTAAATTCTTTTCTGAGCACTCCATTTTTGTTGGCCAGAAGAGCTGACTTGATCGTCGGAGGATCCTACCGGAGCTACCACCACTGACTCCAGATGGAATTTTATTTTGCAGATCACCGACGGTGACCTCTTCTTTCTCAACTCCAGCTCAATCCGGCATCAATCAGATTCTGCACCAACAGTGATCATGAGATTGAGTCCTAAAGCCCATAGTCATGGTAGTGTGAAATAATAGAAAGGAGTTTCTATTAGGTTTCACATCGGACTCGAATCAATTGATTCAATCATATGGTAGGTATGGAGTTTGATGAGTTAACCTCAACCTCGATCCTATCGGGATTCATGATAGAAGAATTGAATCACACAATAACTGCATCGAGAGGTTCTTATTCAGTTATGATAGATTGCCACCACATACTGCTAGGTATTATTGGTGGATTATGGGACCAATTAGAATTATCTTGATGATCATTAATTCTAATTAGGTGAATTAGAAAGTTCTGATCGATTGAAAGAAGTTTCGATGATGGAGATCATGACATGTTCTATTACCATACAGAATTGAACCTATGAGATCACATAAATAAGGATTTGGATCTAGATATTTTCAATTGGACGCACGTAGTTCGATTAATTTGGATTTGATCCAATTAGGTTCCAGAGAATCGTGCTAGCACACGATTGAACCTAATTTCTCCTGCATTGGATTTTCTATTATTTTGGACTCAGTCAAATTGGATTTGGCCTTGTCTGAAACCCTGAATAGGCTTTGTCCTAAATAGATAGGACCTTGTCTTGATCTCTCCTGAAGTGGATAAGGATAAGGGTGCCCCCCTCTTTGACTTATTCCTTGCGCAAGAAGGAGGGGTGCATGCCTCCTAGAATTTCTTTAAGAACGTGTGCCATCTCTCTTCTTAGATAGAGAACCCAGAGGGTGCACGCTCTCTTCCTTCCTGGCATGTGCCCGCATGAGATAAGGATAAGGGAAGGGAAGTTAGAGTTTATTTCAATTTAAACTCCATTTGAATAAGTCAAATGAGTTTAAATTAAAATCAAACTCATGGGAGGTTTTATCTAGGCGCCAACCACCTTCTCTAGATAAGGTGGCGTACGCATGGAGGCTATTTTGTGTGACAAAATGCCATGAAAAATTAAGAGAGGGCACCACTTCTCATGGAAAGTCCTTCTGCTTTAAGCAATTTGACCTAGTCAAATGCTTAAAACTTCTAGGACTCTAAGTCTCCTACATTCTATAAATACGGGACTAGGCTAAAGGGTTTAGCCATTCCATTCATTTGCCCACTATGAAGCCCTGATCTCCACCCTCTCCATGCCTCCTCCCTACTCTCCAGATCCTCCTCTCTCTCCCTCTCTCTCCCACACCCAAGTGTTGGGCTGATCTTGCATTTCGAAGGTCGAAGTGCTGTCCACACAAGAAGGAGATCTAGATCGTGTGTCGAACGAGCTGTTGTCGAAGATTTGATCGAAGGCAGAAGTTGGAGATCTAGATCTAATTTTCTAAAATCAGATCAAGGAGAAGACATCTAGATCTGAACCTGAGTGGATACTGATAGAGGCCGGATGCATGCACAGCTTGAAGGTAAACCTCAACATCAAATTCAGATCATCGGAGCGGGAAGATTGTCTACCCACACAAGATGGTATATTTGCTACCTTATGTATGTTTATTTTTAGATCTATAAATCAAATTTATGAACCTTAAGTTAGATCAGATCTGAAAAATTTTTTTAAATTCCCCTGTATCTGATCCAATCCGATTTGATTTGGCCATATAAAAGTTCCTTCAAGGCGGTGACCTCTTCCTCAACTCTTGGTGTCTCTGGCGATCCTAATGCTCTGTTCCTTCCCCTCCCACTCTCTGGTAGTCAGAATCCATCCGATCCTAGCCCTAATCCACTCTTCAATCTCCATCAATCCATTGTAGATCAAGAACTAAAGGAGATTTATCACACCTCGATCCCGAATTTAGAAATCAAGGATGTGAACAGCAGTTGTATACCTACAGAAAACTATTCTCATAGGCATGCAAGGCACATAACCTATCAATAATTCAGATTAAACTAACCAACACAGTGATAATCAATAATTTAAGGTCCACCAACTCAAATTCTAAAACAAAATATTTACAGATATTATACACATCTAATTACAATATGATAATTTACATATTATTATAAAAAGATAGTATAAGGAGACTTCCACAAATTTAAAAGGATGGCCTACAAAATTTGAAAGGTTGGCCTAAGATAGCTAACTACATCCTCGCTCTAATCTCAGATTCCAATCTCTACCCATCCTCATCAAGCTTCTGGCTCTGTAAAAATAAGAAAATTACAATAATGAGCAATAACCCAATAAGTAACCAAGATATAATCAAAGAAATCAAGTTACTAAAGCTAAACACATATTTAATATAAAAACTAGTGAACATGATATGACATTTATAATTAGATCCTAAACTTTTAGTTCTATAACATAGATATAATCAGGCAAAACATTATACATAAATTTTTAATAATTTCATAAGAGCATATTTTTCAAAAGCATTATATTAACTCATCAGTCTATACAACCACAGCCACATATAATCCCTGTGATAGGGCCCATAGTACTGCATTTAACCCTGTGGAGTAGGTCCATAATACTGCATTTAACCCCTATGGAGTGGGTCCATAATGTAAAGTTCCGAGAACAGTCCATATCAATTGCCAATGTACAACCCCCATATGGCAGGATCCAGAACGTAGGTAGACTGAGAGTTCAATATACATACATAAATTCAATTCAAACAATTATTACTATAACATATATAAGTTGCAACATATAAAATTCTAAATCATTACATAAAGTTCATAAAAGTGACTAATCATCAAACTTTCGATAAACCATATGCAACATAATTTTTTCAGATCAATGTATTTACAAGTTCTATATCAAGTTTTTCCAAAATTCTATCAATTAGGAATCATTCAAGTAAACCTGTAATTATCAATTTCTAAAATACTATGAATACTCAATACTTGAAATATACAGTTTTCTATAATTCATACTAGCTTCAATATTTCCAATATAACTAATGCATAGTAAGATTAAAGTATATGACAGCAATTACGTCAATGATTAATCTCAAATCATATGTACTTATCAAGTTATGCAATTACCTTGATTAAGTAGAGGTTACTTACCTAACAAATGTCCACTATCGGGTTATCTAGTGCTTCCCCAATACTCTTTGGAACCTAATAATCTAAAATACATGAATATACCTTAAATTAGTATCATATTATTCTCTTTGCAATAATCTATAAAACTTCCTAAAATCCTAAAACCTAAGATTCTGGTTAATTATTCTACCCTGTGCAACAGCCCCATTCCGGAATTTAATTATCCTATCAAATAATATCCAAAAATTCTCCAATTGGGCAAACTAGTTGAGCAACAAGTTGTCAACCCCTAATTAAATTTTTAGATTAAATTGCTTAGTTATTAAAGAGATAAAATTCCTAGACTAGTACAGGCAAAATCCACCAGCCCAAAATCAGCAATAATCCTCCCTTAATATTCTTTTTTTTCTATTATCCCAAACCATACAATAATTAAATCCTATATTTAATTAGGTTAACAATAAAGAGGTTTAGGATAAACTTACATTGATGGAAAGAAAAACTTCAGGGCACACCACACCAAAGAAAAGAAATAAGTAAAGAGGAAGAAGAAGAAGAAAAGAAGAGGGGGAACGAGAGAGGGATAGGGTGCATGGAGGATAGGGAGATGGGAGAGAGAGAGTGCGGGAGTTAGAGAAGAGAAAGAGAAGGAGAAAATGGGAGAGGTCGAGAGAAAAAGAGAGATAGGCAGGGGGGGGGTTTGGGAACTTAAGGGAGAACAGGAAAAGAATTTCCCTATTTTCGGATCTCAAACACCAGCAGGGCACCGCCTAAGGTGCGGGCCCTGCTGGAGGGGGTTTGGGCTTGGGCCTCAATGGGCCCAGGTCATCACATTCTTTCCTCTTAAATAAATTTTCGTCCTCGAAATTTATATACCTAAGTTTGCAAAAAGATGAGGATATCGCTCCTAAATTTCATTCTCTAGCTCCCAAGTAGCTTCTTTTTCAGTATGATTACTCAATTGAACTTTGACATAAGGAATGGTACGGTGCCTCAGAATTTAATCCTTTCTATCTACGATCCGTATTGGTTGTTCATCATAAGTCAATTCTTCTTTGAACTACAAAGGTTCATATTCTACAATATGACTGGGATCTGATACATATTTCCTTAACATTGATACATGAAACACATTATGGATTCCAGCAAAAGCAGGCGGTAAAGGAAGTCTATAAGCTACATCTCCAATTTTCTCCAATATTTCAAAAGGACCCACAAATCGAGGGCTCAATTTACCTTGAATACCAAATCTCATAACACCCTTAGTAGGTGATACCTTTAAAAATACATGTTCACCTACTTGAAACTCCAATTTCCATCTTCTTACATCAGCATAGCTCTTTTGCCTACTTTAAGCTATACGGAGCCACTCCTTGATTAGTCGTACCTTTTGTACTGATTGCTAAATAATCTTCGGTCCCACTAATTTTGTTTCACCTACATTATCCCAACAAATAGGTGACCTACATTTCTTGCCATACAATGCTTCATAAGGGGCCATTTGAATACTAGCTTGATAGCAATTATTATAAGCAAATTCCACTAAAGATAAATATTCTTTCCAAGAGCCTCCAAGATTCCACAGCACAAGCCCTCAAACATATCTTCTAAAATCTGAATAGTTCTTTCTGATTGACCATCTATTTGAGGATGAAAGGCTATACTAAAATTTAGCTTGGTTCCCAATGCCTTATGCAAACTCTTCTAAAATCGAGATATGAATCTAGTATCCCTATCTGACACTATGGTCATTGGAACTCCATGCAACCACATAATTTCTTTAATATATAGCTTCGCTAATTTTTCAAGTGAATGGACCAACTTTAAAAGGAAGAAAATGAGCTAACTTAGTCAATTGGTCCACAATCACCCAAACAGCATCATTACCATTGGGGGTTCTAGGTAACCCAACCACAAAATCCATTGTAATATGTTCCCATTTTTCCACTTAGGAATGTCAAGAGGTTGTAGCTACCCTGCAATTTTCATATGTTCAGGCTTCACTTGTTGGCATACCAAACACTATGCAACATACCTGAACAACTTTTCTCTTCATATTGTTTCACCAAAAATTTTATTTTAAAGTCCCTATACATCTTAGTACTCCCAGGGTGTACTGTATAAGCAGTATCATGGGCTTCCTTCCAATATTTCTTTCTTCAGTTCTACAACATTAGGCACACACAGTCTAGTATCAATTCTTAAAGAACCATCACTATGAATACAAAATTCTGATCGAGTACCCATTTCCACTTCACTTTTGATTTTCTATAGCTGGAAATCATTGCTCTGAGCTTCTTTAATTCTCTTAATCAATGTAGGCTGAATTGTTAGATAAGATAGAAGTTTATGAAAGAATTATGCATTAACACCTCAATTTCTAATCTTTTTAAATCTTCTTAAGATCAACTTTTGGGTAGCGATCAAGGTAGCCAAACATTTTGAGGATTTTCTGCTCAAGGCATCTGCTACCACATTAGCTTTCCCTGGATGATAATTACTGGACAAATCATAGTCCTTCAAAAGTTCTAACCTTGTTCTTTGTCTCATGTTCAGCTCTTTCTGGATGAAAACGTATTTCAAACTCTTATGATCAGTATATATCTCACATCGTTCACCATATTTTAAGAGCAAAAACAACAGCAGCTAATTCCAGATCATGGGTAGGATAATTTTGCTCATAAGATTTTAACCGTCTGGAGGCATAAGCTATAACTTTACTATGCTACATTAAAACACATCCCAATCCTTTCTTAGATGCATCACTGTAAATAACAAAACCTTCATTCCCAGAGGGAAAAGTTAAAACTGGAGCTGTTATTAATCTCTTCTTCAATTCTTCAAAGCTTTGTTCACATTCTTCTGTCCATTCAAATTTGACCCCTTTTTGAGTTAAACGGGTTAATGGCACCGCTATAGGGAGAATCCCTCAACAAATCTTCTATAATAATCAGCCAGTCCCAAGAAGCTGCGGACCTCCAAAACACTGGTTGGTCGAGTCCACTTAACAACAGCCTCCACTTTGCTTGGATCTACTGAAATGCCATCCTTCGATATCCCATGCCCCAAAAATGCTATCCTATCTAGCCAAAATTCATGTTTCTTTAGTTTTGCAAAGAATTGTTTCTCCCTCAACACTTGGAGTACACAACTCAAATATTTTTCATGCTCCTCTTTAGTTTTAGAATAGACTAAAATGTCATCAATAAAAACTACCACAAACTAATCCAAGAAGGGTTTAAACACTCTATTCATTAGATCCATAAATGCTGCTGGTGCATTAGTCAATCCAAATAGCATTACCAAAAATTCATAATGTCCATACCTTGTCCTAAAAACTATTTTAGAGACATTTGCTGCCTTGATTTTCAATTGATGGTAGCCCGATCGAAGATCAATCTTAAGGAAGACTTGGACTCCCTATAGTTGATCAAACAAGTGATCAATCCAAGGCAAAGGATACTTGTTCTGCACAATCATTTTATTCAATTCTCTATATTCAATACATAGTCTCATACTTCCATCTTTCTTTTTCATAAATAATACCGAAGCTCCCCAAGGTCATACATTGGGTCTAATAAAACCTTTATCCAATAATTCCTGGAATTGCTCCTTTAATTCTTTCAATTCAGCTGGAGCCATTCGATACGAGGTCTTAAAAATTGGGGTAGTGCCAGATACTTCTCTATATTCAAGTCCTCAGGAAAAACATCAGAAAATTTACAAACAATAGGTATGTCCCTCAATATCATGCCTTCATGTTGAGTGTCCTCAAAGTGGCTAAATAAGCTATGCATCCCTTCTTTATCATTCGCGTAGCTTGCAATGCTAACACTAATTGTGGAGGGGCAGTACCTTTGCTTCCACTAAAATAAATTTTTGGTTGATTCGGAATTTGGAAAGTGACCTTTTCATAACAATCTATTGAAGCATGATAAGCAGCTAACCAATCCATCCCCAATATAACATCAAAATCTTGCATATCCAATACTGTTAGATCTGTCAATAATTCCATATACCCTATTTTGGTTATGCAAGACTTGCAAATATAGGTAGCAATCAAACTACTTTTAATTGGAGTGCTAACATACAACTCAACATCTAAAGGCTCGCAGAATAATTTATGCTTTTTAATATAATTAGTAGATATGAAGGAATGGGTAGCATCCGAATCAAATAATACATATGCATAGGCTGAAGACTAGAATGGTAGCCATCACCACTATATTAGAAGCTTGTACATCCTGTTGGGTTATTGCATAAACCTTTCCTTGAGTGCTAGACTTAGCGGTGCCTACTTGCTCTGAACCCCAAGATAAGGTTGCTGCATTACAGATGTTTGACTCATCTGGTTGGATTAAGTAGGTTGATTCTCCTTCTTGAAGGGATAGTTGGCCACCCTATGGTTAAATTGGCCACACCCAAAACAAGCTCCACTAATCCAACGACAATCTTGTTCTTTATGACTCCCTCCAGACCTAGGGCATCGCATCCCTCTATTTGGTTGAATACTAACGGCAGGGTATTGAGTTTTCCTTCTCTTAAACTAACTTGCAGGACTCTGACTTGTGTGGAAAATAATTGGAGAAGATCTCTTTTTCTTATTCAAGTTTCAATCTCTGTCCTTCTATACCTCATTAAGATCATTCTTTATCAACAATACTTTACTCACCACTGCTTCATAGGTAGTCAACTCAAATGCATTCACTAATTGCCTGAGTCGCGGTCTCATTCCCATTATAAAGTGCCAAATTCGACTTTGCTCATCAACTACCACAGTAGGGGCGAACTTGGCTAAACGGGTAAATTCAGCCTCATATTAAGTCACAGACATGTTTCTCTGCTCTAGTTTAACAAAATCACTTTCCATCTGAATTCGGACACTCTTAGGTAATTATTTGGTATACAAAACTTCTTTGAATACTTTCCAAGTAATGGCCATATTAGATCCACACCTACGCTCTTCCGACAACCACCAATCGTATACACTTCCTTGGAGGAGGTAAGAAGCATAATTGACCTTTTCTTTCTCAGTGCACCTATGAACTTTAAAAGCTTTCTTAACTTCTGTTAGCCATTTCTCTATCTCCAACAGATCAGTTGTCCTAGAAAATGGTGGCGGAGCCACAGCTTTAAAATCAACAAAACTACCAGATCCTCTTGATCTATATGGTATCAGTTGATTTTGTTGTAGTTGTAAATTCTGTTGTTCCAACTCTAGTTATTTTTGTTATTGTATATGCAACTGCTGTTGCTGCATCTGCACTACCTCCGAAAGGGTATGCATTAATTGAACTAATTCCTCTTGAGTACTTTCGGTAGAACCTCTTGGATTAGATAAATCAATCGGATCCTTCTATTGGCGAGTGCCACCACCACATGAACTCTCACCAACCTGATTAACTCCATTCTAATATAATAAACAATAATAGAGATTTATACATTTCTAGATAGTTGAGATAACAGATAATATTAGTATATTAAATTCCTAAATTTACTACCTCAACTACTAAGCCAACTCTAACTATCTACCCCACCTACGCTCATCCTAGAGTTTATTCCTAAAGGTTCCAAACTTAGGCTTTGATACCATTATAACTGTCACACCCTGAACCCAAATTCAGAAATCAGGGACGTGAACAGCCACCGCATACCTATAGAAAACTATTCTCATAGGCATGCAAGGCATATAACCTATCAATAATTCAGATTAAACTAACCAACATAGTGATAATCATAAATTAAGATCCACCAACTCAAATTCTAAAATAAAATATTCATAGATATTGTACACATCTAACTACAATTTGATAATTTACATATTATTACAAAAAGATAATATAAGGAGACTTTCATAAATTTAAAAGGATGGTCTACAAAATTTGAAAGATTGGTCCGAGATGACTAACTGCATCCTCGCTCTAATCTTACATTCCAACCTCTACCCATCCTCATCAAGCTTAATGAGCTAATAGCCCAGTAAATAATCAAAACATAATTAAAAAAATCAAGTTACTAAAGCCAAACAAATATTTAATATAAAAACTAGTGAACAATATGACATTTATAATTAGATCCAAACCTTTAGTTCTATAGCACAGATATAATCAGACAAAACGTTACACATAAATTTTTAATAATTTCATAAGAGCATTTTTTTCAAAAGCATTATATTAACTCATCAGTCTATACAACCACGACCACATATAATCCTTGTGACAGGGCCCATCAAGGATTCAAGAATTGGTACTAGTTCCTATATCGATCCCTAACCTATACGATACGATACCGTGCTGTACCAACCAGTATGCCACGACGTATCGATTTTCTTTCTTTTTTTGACTTAATTTTTATTCTAATTTTTTTATAATTTTTAAATTAATTTAGGATTATATAATAATTTTAAGTTCTAACATTTCCAAAAAATAAAATAAAGAAATCTAAAATAATACATTAAATATATTTAATGTACAAATCTTCAAGATATAAAAAAATAATTTACTAACCTCAAGATATCTACTGATCTAAAATCTTGTCGAGTATCTATGATGCTCGTGGATATCTAGATCATTCTCATACTTTGGAGGAACATCGGTCCATCCCTTTATCCAACTAGCACGATAGTCCTGAATATTCATCACATAAGGTAACCTCTCTAGATTGTAAGACATCTTAGATCTTTTGCTTAAACTCTAACTCTGAGAGGTATCCTTAGGATGATGGTATGATTGTGGAGGAGCCCATCCAAATATACCAGCAGCAAAATTCGATCCATAAGAAGCTCCAGGCTGCATAGGATAGTAGCCACTGGAAGATGATATCTCGGATGCATCATATCCATATCCATATGGATCTTAAGCTGCCTGCATGTGGTAGGATTCAGAATATGAGGATGATCCAGATACATCCATGGATCCTACGTCACGTGCCAAATTATTTATAGCTGCATCGTGTGCTGGACGACCTCTGAAAGGCCATCATCTATATGAAATAGTATCCTCACAGCCTCTATCAGCTCATGCATCGTGGTTCCTATCTTGTGTGGCATGTGTAAACTGAGACTCATCGATGAATCGAATATCGCCCTATGACTGCATCTCATGAATAATAATTTTTTATCCTCCAGTCCCTTCCTGATCATCAGATCCGTTACTATTATCATCACTTACCTTAGTCTCCAAATTTGAGCTAGCTAACTCCTGCACTCTCAAGGATGCTATAATTGTCTTTCCTTTTGCTTTATCCTTTTTCTTACTTTGCTCATCCGAGAGGATGGATCTCTTCTTCCTACTCGAGATGCCAATTTTGTTTCAAAAATTCTCGCTCAAACATTTGGGAGGATGTCTCGGACATAGAATCATGTGATGAATGACTCCTCTGTATACCCTCAGGCTGTGGTTGATCAGTTGAAATCCTATATAGAATATTTGTATCCGCCCATCACCCCGGATCCATCCTGATCTTTCTAGCTACTAAACTGGCTGGTCATGGAGGAGATTCTAGCTCATCAAGCTTTGGCTCCTGCTGCTGGTCTGCAAGCCATCCAATCATTGGATTCTCATTCCCATTAGCATAATCACCCAACATCGGATCCATGTACTTTAGCTATCTTTATCCTGAATATATTTTAACCTCAACCTTAGATTATAATGAATGTATACAAGATCGTTGAGGCACTTCTGTATCAGACGGTTCCTCTATTTGCTGTGGATGAGGACAAAAGTCGACCAATTACGCTCACAGCCACTAGAGGAGACTATCTGGAAAAGAATGTGGATGGCTACAGCTTTCAGATTTTCTACAGGCTATCCAAAATAAATCCACCATTCAGCTACAAAAATATTAACCAAAATTATTTATCATATTTTATGATATTCGTAGGTATGTAAAGTCAGCAAAGTCTTCTCATTATTGATATGTAATTTACCTGGATTCATTCTTTTTTTGCTTATGATAGTCGATGAGACTCCAAAGCTGTCCGTCCCCTCTCCAAACTATTTCATCTATGAAAAATATATTTATTATATTAATAAATATGTAGTTGATTACAGACCAAATTTGATTAAAATATTAAATACTTATATCTCATCCTCTCTAATATACCTCTTGCAGACACATTGATATAATTTTTAGATCATCCATCATCTTATATATCACATTATGAAGAGCAGTAAAAAGCTCATTATCCATATTTATCCCAGGAATGGTGTATTAGAATCTCAAATTCAAATAGTATGTTGTAGATAAATTTCATAAATGAATGAGTAGATTCATACAAGTAGAAGAGAAAATTTTTAGTGGACTCTTAGATATGTGCTTACCGACTAGATGCAAATCCCTATCCATTTAATAGTTCAAGTGGTGCTCGATAATGTTGATATATTCCTTGCCATATTTTAGATCTATCTTACTGATCTATTTCTTTGCCCTTTCTATTATGTGATACAAAAAGCCCATCTGGAGGTATCTTTCACTATCCATGGCATGAAGCACCTCATGTAATGGCTTAATAACCTTCACTATCTTATCAGTCCATTGCCAAAATGACTGACTGATCACCAAGTTCTCCACACAACTTTCCTCAGTACCGGCTCTTGCATATGTACTCCCCTGGCACTCGGTACTGACAAACATCTGACGCAATGTTGCTTTCTTCTCCAGAAAGCTATCAAGTGCTATGTAGTTTATAGCAAATCGGATGACATCCGATCTTAAAATCTCTTCCCCAGTATATGTCCACATCAATGACAAGACCCATGTATGATTGTAGATGAATCTAGTAACAGTCTAGGCTGAGTCCACTGCCTACTGCACCCTACGAAGCTTCCCAATATCCATCAACATGAGATTAATGCAATGTGCAATACATGGGGTCCAGTAAATATGTGGTCGCTGCTCCATCAGTAACTCTTCAACGATCTTATATTATAGTCCATTATCTATGATGACCTATATGATATTTTGCTCTCTTGCTGAATCAATCACCTCCTCCATCAATGTAAGGATATACGTAGCATCGTGCACCATATCTGAAGCATCAATTGATTTATAAAAAAATATTTTTCTATCACAATAAGTCAAGAAATTGATGATGCTCCGCCTGGTAGGACCAGTCTAACTATCACACATCACTGTCAATCCGTATGTAGGCCATTTATTCTTGTAAGAAGAAATCAATTTTTGTAGCTTCTCTTTGTTATCATCAAGAAGCTGACCATAAATATCCTTCGATGCTGGGGGATTTACACTCAAACTGACTGCCTGTATGATTGAAATGGTAGACCGATAGTAGGTATTATCTACTGCATTTGCTGGAATGTAGCTAAAATAAAACCATAATCCAATAGCTTGCCACATGTCTTTTTTCTTATCCTTCTTTAACATACTGTCAATCCTCTATTGTTTTGAATCTTTGCTGAAAAAAGCATATGGATCCAAATCATGAATGGTGGCTCCTGCTGGCATATCCCTAGAGGACCTCCTCCTATTATCAAATGCTTCCAGCATAGATGAAATATTATGCTTGCCTATACTGGGAGTCTCTCTGACTGAGGTGGTCCTTCTGAACTCGAATTCTCCCTCAGCAGCTACAGAGCCAGATCTCGATTCATAGTATGACGGTCCAAATTATTTCTACATCTAGCCATCTCCTCCATACGATACTGATCATCCATACTCACTCGAATGGCAGCCTCTATTTGTGCCTCATCATCTAGAGCAGAGGCTTGCTCTAACTCTCTGGAGTGATAAGAAGGTGGCTCTACAGCTTGACTATCCACATCTACTCTCTTCCACTCGGCCTTCTTTATTGATTTAAAATCAGCAAGATATTTCTTCATCAGCTGTCGAACCTTCTACTAGCATTTTCAACATATGGCTACATCAGGGTAACCACCAATCAAGTGCTGTGTCAACCTAGTCACCCATCCTCCGTTGAACTCCATGTTGCACCATTTGCATCTCCAATGGTGCCGAGCCAAAGATATCTCGCCATACTCCCAACCAATATCACGCTCTGTATTCTTTTTTTTACTCATTTCTATAAGTTTAATAAAATATATTATTTTAATAATTATCTATAAAAATTAAAATTTTTCATTGAAAGATCTTATATTTTTTTATTATTTAAGTAATTAAAAAATATAAAATTATATAAAAAATTTTTAGATAGTTTATTTAAGCTTAGATCCAAGTAGAAACATGTTATAGACTCTATATTTATTCTTCTAAACTTATTAACATACATTAAATACTATTTATTATTTTATTTTATTCAAAATTATGCCTAGGTTACTATGCATATGATACATCAAAAATTTCAAAATCGAACATAAAATTTATACTATACATAGCTTCAATTATCATAAATAATATTATAAATTTATAATTTTTTTATTTCTTTAATTTTTTATTCTTAAAATATATTTTTAAAAAAATATATATAATTAACAAAAATTAATGATTTTAGTATCACCGCATAGATCTTCTAAGGATAGGCTTCCATCGAATCCATAAGACCTTCCAAACTTCTTCAGCAATCGAACTCCCGTCGGACTTCTTCTTTAGCCGGACTCCTTCAGCAGTCGAACTTTTTCTTCAGTCGAATTTTTTCAATAGTCAAACTCCTGTCGAATTTCTTCTTCAGTTGGACTCCTTCAACAGTCGGACTCCCATCGAACTTTTCCTTCAGTCGGACTCCTTCGATGATCGAACTCCGGATAGGCTTCGCCACCATTCGAACTCTTATCAGGCTTCTCTGACTATCGAGCTCCTCTCGGACTTCTCTTACCAATTATCCGAAAAGGCCTCGGCACCAACTCATGATATGGCAAACAACGGCCCAAGCGCGACTGATCTCAAGAACCTTCGAACTCCTTTGGAACGATGTTAGCTATGAATTCTTCGTTACCTATGGCTATCCCGTTCGAGCTTAAGTTATCAGACTCTGGCAAACTGGCACGTCACGATAATAGATACGACCCTTCATAACAAACCCTACGTGGCCTTGAATGACTCACTACTAGACGGTTACGACCGTCACTATCAATTTGTTATGGACTCTACCTATATAAGGGACCCTCCAGATATGCCTTATTTCTCAAGCTCTTGATTTCTTTCTAAAAACTCTGCTAAAATCTCTTTGAGCACTCCATTTCTATTGACCGAAAGAGCTGACTTGATCATCGAAGGATCTTACCAGAGCCACCACCCCCGACTCTAGACGAGACTTATTTTGCTAGTCATCGACAGCGATCTCATCTTCTCCGACTCCAGTCTCAATTTCAGTGACAATCAGGTTTTGCACCAACAGGATTGGTACTAGAGAAAGGGCTCTCCTCTCAATCTTGAGGTTTTCTTGTTCTTAAAGAGATGCCTAGTAGAGATTTTTCTTCCTCCGATTTAGAGTTTTCTTCCCAGCAAAGATGCCTCCCAGGAAGGCTTCAACCTGACGGTCAACCACCTCTACAGCCATATCTCATCCAGATCTGCCCACTCCTATTTCATCTCCTACATCTCGAGCTCCACCAGTTGCAATAGTAGACGCAGAGCAGTATAGATGGTGTGGTGCTCCTAAGCCTTAGAAGACCATGGGCAAAGCCCGATTGAGCATAGAGGAGGAAGAAGATCAGTTTTTAGCAGAGATCAGCAGTGAGATTCAGATCTAAAGGCTTTCTCTAGGCTTCATGAGGAAGAAAGATATCATAGAGCTATTGTCCACCATCCCTAGTTAAGGTATTTCTTAGATCTATTTGTTTACTGTTATTTGTTTCAGATAGATCATGAAAAATAGCGGGTTGAAGGTAGGATTAAAGAAGTTTGATGAAAAAAAAGTTTCACGATGTGGATGGTAAGGGTGGAGAATTTGCTGGTTCAGATGAGGTTGGATTCGGCCTTAGAAGATAGGTCGGAGGAGATCATAGACAAGGAGTGGGTGTCCTTGGAGGAAAGGGCATGTGCCACGATTAGGACTTATTTGGCGGATGAGGTTTTGTATAATGTATTGGAGGAGAGAACACCCAAAGGATTATGGTCGAGGTTACAGCAGTTATACATGGGGAAGAACATGTACAACAAGTTGATGATAAAGAAGCAACTATGTAGCCTTCGGATGCAGGAGGGCGAGGATGTTGTGGGGCATATTCAGCGGTTCGATCAGATGAGCATGGAGTTGCTCAATATAGAGGTGGATTTAGAAGAGAACAAGAGTCTATTGTTGCTGTGTTCGCTATCTAGGAGCTTCGATTCGTTGGTGATAACTTTGTTGTATGATAAGGAGACACTGGGGTATGAGAAGGTCGTATCGATGCTTAGGTCCAACGAGCAATGAAAATGGATGATGAAGAGAGAGGTCTTTCAGGAGAGTCTTGCAGTTCTAGAGAAGCACAAAAAAGAAAAGAAGAAAGGCGAACAGAGGAACAGCAAGGGGTCTAAGAGATGCTTCAAGTATAGAGAAGCAGGACACTTTAAGCGGAAGTGTCTACTTTGGAAGAAGTGCAAGGAAGGAGAAAGCTCGGATTCCATCAGTACAGTCATTGAAAGTAAAGATTCGGATGAGCTCTTGGTAGTCTCAAAGAAGCCCACAGGGTGCGGTGTATCTAAGATAATTTTGGATAGGTCTGTAGAGTGTAGAGGGTCTAAAGGATCAGCGACGGTGTTTGAGGTACAGCGGCAGGCCCAGTAATGCAACATTAGGTGGTTGGCCTCAGAGGACTCAAAGATAGAGTCGGCTTCTGCGGTATTAGGAGGACTTTAGTTCCAGGTGGAGCACCGGGCAGAGGTGGCTTCACTAGTGGAGGAAGCTATGACACGGGTCAGAGCAGGGGGTGCAGAAGGCAGACCCATATCCCAGCACTAGTGTCGGGGCTATACAGATCCAGGTGGAGTTGTGCGGGGAGATAGGCATGGCTCTAAGTGGACAGTGTCAGGTGGAGCATCTAGATATGCGGTGAGTGCCGATAAAGGAATGTTGCATGATCTCTAGGAAAGTCCAGGACAAGTGATGCAGCTACCAAGCAGAAGAATACCTACAACTCCAAAGGTGGTGTAAAGAAACAAGCCAAGAACTTCAGCGGTGGAGGCGGTCATCCCGAAGGCCTCAAAGGGAGCTCAGCAGCTGAAGAAGAATGGCAATGGCAAGGTGAGCATGAGGGGCTATCAAGATATGTAGGGATAGCAAGATCATGTAGGAGGATGTTGCCAGGTGTGCCAAGGCTTGGGCACACCAAGGTGGAGATTGTAGGTGGTGTGGTGCTCTCAAGCCTTGGGAGGCCACAGGCGGAGCCAGGGTGAGGGCTCTGGGGAGGCTAGGATAGGTGTGGTCCTAGGATTAGGACAGGAGTTGTCCTAGGGTGGAGGCGGCATGTAGCTCTCCACGGACTTGAGGTTTAGGTATTGAGGATCTCAAGGGGCTTGGTTGGTGCTTCAAAGACCTAGGATTCAAGGTGGAGTAAGAAATCAAAGCTGGAGAATCAAGATTGCAGAAAGAAGATTTTCTGCAGGTTAGCCAGCTCAGTCCAAAACTGGGTTGGCTAAGTCTCAGAGCATAGGCAAAATAGAAAAGTCGAGTTTCGGGACTGCAGACATGACACAGGACTGGGTCGGCTCAGTTTCAGACTGAGCCGACCTAGTGGAACTTAGCTGACTCAGTGCGCGGGCAAAGTTATGCGAGGAACTATTTTGGACTAGGATCTGGGTTGATCCTAGGGGTCTTAAGGCCTGGTTTGAGAGGTCTTAAGGGGGCTAATTTATGTATGGGTTAGGATTAGATCCAAGGGATGAGAGCATGTGAGACTTGGGCTCGGTGAGTGCTTTCATGTATTGGGTTAGCCTAAGGGAGTTTTTGAGCTAAGGTTTATTAGGGTTCATGTGGAAACTCTAGGGAATATAAATCAGGACATTGTAACTTTTACAAAGGAGTGAATATAATTAAGTTTTTCTCTCTAACTCTCTTCTCTCTTCTCTCTGGTTCCAACACCAAAACTCTAGCTTCTCTTATCTTTCTTAGATCTTCTTCAGTTTGCAGGATTAACACCTAAGTTTACGTAAGAGATTGAATCTACGGCTGTGGCTCCGAGCAGCCATAGGAACAATAAGCAGTTCAACCTACTGGTCCAGTAGGTTCATGGCCTTATTGAAGCAGTGCAAGCCATGCAGCAGCAGCAGCCTCCGACATCGATTAAGCCAAAGCAGGCTTCTCCGAAACCCACCTAGTCTGGGGATGACTAACTTGGGCAAGTCGATCGGTGACCTTCAGAAAGGAGAAGAGAGGACGGAGAGCCCTTGCTCTGATCATGACTCAACCCTCGGAGGAACTCTGCCCCCGTTCGATCAGAAGACTTTGGAGATCTACGATTGTGAGAATTTTCTAAACCAAAAACTATAGAAAATGAACCGACAGATTGAAGAACTCCACCATGCTCCCTCCTCCCACGATAATGACATCTGTACTGACCCTCCTTTCTCTCAGAAAATTATGTAGGAACCAATCCTACCGAACTTCAAGCTCCCCCAGTTCGAGAGCTACGATGGGACCATTGATCCGATTGACCATCTGAAGGCCTTTTGGACTATGATGCTGCTCCATGGTGCACTGGACGCCATTCTGTGTCGAGCTTTTTCTTCTACTTTGAAGGAAGCAGCAAGAAATTGGTACTTGATGCTGAAGCCATGTACGATCTTCTTTTTTGACCAAATAAGCCACCAGTTCGTGGCTCATTTTGTCAGCAGCCGGCACCCCCGTCGAGGTTCGGACTCCCTCATTAACATCAAGCAGAAGAAAAGAGAGTCCATCCGAGCCTATGTCACTCGGTTCAATGCTGCTGCACTGGAAGTCCATAATTTTGACTAGTATGTTGTTAGGGCTGCACTGAAGGATGGCCTTTAGAAGAATGATCTACTATGCTCCCTGGAGAAGAAGTACCATAGGAATTTTGCTGATATTTTGGCTCGGACTGAAGGTTATGCTTGAGCAGAAGAGGCCTTTAAGGCCAAGGATAGTAAAGCCACCGGAGAGCAGGGAGTGGGCGAATCAAGTATGCCCGCAGCTGAAGAAAAGCCGAGTGAAGCTCGGCCATGCTTCAGAACTTCTCTTGAGTTTAAGCGAGTCGGAACTCCTTTTTGGGCTTAGAGACAAAGAAGCCCTGACAGAAGGGCACGGCGGGACTCCCCCCTCAGAAGGTTTAACAACTACGCTTCCCTCAATACTCCAAAAACCTAGGTGTTGATGGAAATCAGGGAGCAGTTGCCGAGGTCGGAAAGGATGCGCACTCATCCCGACAAGCGCAATCCTAATAAGTTTTGCCTCTATCATCATGACCACAGACATGATATTGAAGAATGCATTCAGCTCTAAGATGAGATTGAGGAGCTCATCAGGTGGGGCGACGTTGGCCTGGGGGATGGGAGGATCAGCCAAGGGAACCCCCACCCCTAGAACCACTAAGGAGGGAGGAGCAACAAGGAAATCGACCCCTGCTTGGCATCATTAACACCATCTTTGGAAAACTTCGATAAGGGAAGGCTAGCGGACCAACGAAGCCTATGAAGAGGCGGAGGACTGAGGAGCCCATCACTTTCACCAACAAGGATGCCTAAGGGGTCCAGTTTCCGCATAACGACACGGTTGTAATCTCTTAAACATTGTTGACTATGATGTACGTCGTGTTCTGGTAGATAATGGAAGCTCCATCGATGTTTTATTTTACGATGTTTTCTCTAAAATATCTATATCCAATAACCACTTGGGACCTATGAACTCTCCACTGGTGGGCTTCACTGGCGATGCTATGCCAGTTGAAGAAATAATAACGCTATCTATGGTTGTAGGGCAATACCCAAAATAGGCCAGGGCATAGGTTGACTTTTTGGTAGTAATGGTCCCGTCTGCCTATAATGCCATCCTTGGTCGATTTGGTCTGAATGCACTTCGGACCATGGTATCGACCTACTACTTAAAAATAAAGTTCCCAATAGGCAGCGGAATAGGAAAGATCAGGGGAGATCAAGCTTTCGCTAGGCACTGCTACTCCATTGCCTTATGAAAAAGAAGCCAACCCGATCCTTGCCTGATTGATAGGCTGGATGTCCGTGACAATCTTGCTGAGGAGCAGGGCGAGCCCATGGAAGATCTTATAACCATCCCCTTGAATGACAGAAGTACAAAGCATACGGTGCAGATCAGCTCCAACTTGGAAGATGAAGTTCGAGAGCAGCTCGTTGCCTTCTTGCGAAAGAATGTTGACGTTTTCACCTAGGTCCCAATAGACATGCTAGGAATTGATGTCGAAGTCATGGAACATCAATTGGCTGCTGATCCTAAGTACAAGCTCGTGAAAGAGAAAATTTGGGGCCATGCACTAGAAAGGCATAAGGCAATAGCGGAGGAAGTGGATAAGCTCCTCAAAGCCGAGTTCATCCGAGAAGTCCACTATCCAAGTTGGGTCTCCAATGTGGTCCTAGTCAGGAAGGCCAATGGCAAGTGGAGAATATGTATCAACTTCAAGAAGCTGAATAAGACCTACCCAAAGGACAGCTACCCCTGTCTAGAATTGATCAATTGGTGGATACAACTTCGGACCATGAGCTCCTCACCTTCATGGATGCCTTCTTCGGCTACAACCAAATTCGGATGGCATCAGAGGATGAGGAGAAAACTACTTTTATTACTAACCATGGTCTTTATTATTATAGGATCATGCCCTTTGGGCTTAAAAATGCGGATGCAACCTATCAACGCCTGGTCAATAAGATATTTAAGGAGCAGATTGGGCACAATATGGAAGTCTACGTGGACGATATGCTTGTCAAGAGTCGGACCTCATCCAATCATATTGCTGACCTTGAAGAAACCTTCAATGCCCTTTGAAGATACAAGATGAAGCTGAACCCAACTAAATGCGCCTTCGGTGTGACCTCAGAAAAATTCTTGGGGTTATGGTCTCAAGATGGAGGATCGAAGCTAATCCAGAGAAGATCTAGGCCATCCAGGAGATGACCACCCCAAAATCGATAAAAGAAGTCCAATGCTTGATCAAAAATGTGGCATCCTTAAACCGCTTTGTCTCAAAGTCCATCGAGCGATGTATGCCCTTCTTTCAGATCCTCAAGCAATCAAAGAACTTCTGCTGGATGATAGAGTACCAATAGGCATTCGAAGAACTCAAGAACTACCTTGGTTCGCCCTCACTATTGGCAAAGCCCGAGCCTGAAGAAGAATTATTCCTATACCTGGTGGTCTCTCTTGCTACCCTAGCAGTGGTCTTGGTCAAGGAAGAGGCAAAAGTGCAACGATCGATCTACTACATGAGCCAAGTCTTGAGAGATGCGGAGACTAGGTACACTAAACTGAAAAAATTAACTTATGCTCTTCTAATTGTAGCCAGGAGACTTCGGCTCTATTTTCAGGGGCACACCATAATGCTCCTCACCGATCAGCCCATCAAAGTAGTTCTTCATCGAATAGATGCTTTTGGAAGAATTGCGAAGTGGGCTATTGAATTGATGGAATTCGACATAAACTATTAGCCAAGGCCATCAATCAAAGCCCAGATATTGGTCTACTTTATTGTAAAGTGTACGATCCCAGATGATGCCGAACCCAAATGTTATGATGCTAGTATTCCATGGTTGTAGCCGAGCTCCACTGAAGAGAGAGCAGATCTTCCCGAAGGACTCTAGGCCCTTTATGTGGACGGCTCCTCCAATGCATCAGACGCAGGTGCTGGGCTGATCCTGGTCAACCCCAAGGGGGTCATTGCCGAATATGCACTGTGCTTCGAATTTCCTGCAATAAACAATGGAGCAAAATATGAAGCTCTGATAGCGGGACTCAAGATTGCCAAGGAACTAGAAGTCGATCGACTTCAAGTCTACAGCGATTCATAGCTGGTGGTGGAATAGGTTGGTGGCAGCTAAGAAGCTCGGGAGGAAAATATGATGAAGTATCTTGAAAGAGTAAAGAGCCTGATCCCAGCCTTCAATGGCTTTGGCATCCGACAGATTCCAAGGGCAGAGAACACCAGGACTGACCTCCTATCCAAGCTAGCCACACTCACCCCCAACGAACTTCCCAAAGAGGTATACTTTGAAGTGTTGAAATGCCCGAGTACGGAGGAACCGCAGTCTACAATGCAAATCGATCATGAGCCCTACAGGATCGATCCATTAATCGCTTATCTCAAAGATGGAACACTCTCCTACGATCTGAAGGAAGCTCGAAAGCTGAGAAATCAGACCTTTTGATATATTCTGTATGAAGGTAAGCTATACAAGAGATCGTACTCCTTACTACTTTTGAAATATCTCCGACCTTCTGAAGTTGACTTTGAACTGTGGAAAGTACATGAAGAAATCTATAGGAGCCATCTAGGTGCTAGATCCCTATCTCACAAGCTGCTTCGACAAGAATATTATTGGCCAACTATGCATCATGATTGTGTCGAGTATGTTAAAAGATGCGACCGCCGCCAAAGGAATGTGAGTATATAAAGATAGCCAGCCTTCGAGCTTACCCCATTAAGCGCACCTTGGCCATTTGCACAATGGGGGATGGATATACTCAGACCCTTTCCAATGGCATCCGGACAACGAAAGTTTCTCTTAGTTGCGATCGACTACTTTACTAAATGGGTCGAGGCCGAACCCCTAGTAAAAATCACTGAAGCCAAAGTGCAGGACTTCGTCTGGAAGTCAATTGTTTGCAGATTTGATCTTCCTCGGATCCTTATAATAGACAATGGGCAGCAGTTCACTGGGACAGTTTGCAAAATTCTATGAAGACTTGAACATCTCTCATAACTTCATGTCAGTAGCCTATCTACAAGCAAATGGTGAAGCAGAGGTGACCAACAGGATCCTATTGCAGGGTATCAAGACAAGGCTTGAAAGAGCAGGGGGTTTGGGTGAATGAACTCAACCATGTACTCTGGACGTATCGAACTATCCAAAGACTGCCAATTAGAGAAACACTATTTGCCTTGGCCTTTGGAATGAAGGCGGTCATCCCGATCGAGTTGAAGCTTCCATCGGCATGGATCGTGGCCTTTAATGAGCGACGCAATTCGTAGGACCTCAGAGCTAACCTCGATCTGCTGGAGAAAAAATAAGAAGAAGCCCAAGTTCGGATGGCCACTTATAGACGAAGGATGGCCCGATACTACAACTTCAGAGTCAAGGACAAAGTATTCAGAGTGGGGGATTTGGTGCTCTGGCGAGCAGCTATTTCTCCAAATTGGGAAGGTCCCTACGAAGTCAAGAAAGTCGTCCGACCCAAAAAATTATCTGAAGGAGCTCAGAGTCGATCTACCCCAATCGTGAAACTCAGAAAATCTATGGATGTATTATCAATGATTTGGTTGCAATAAGATCCCTCTACTTTAACACCCCGATCCCTGTAATAAATTTATAATGGCAAGAAACAACTTTACGAACTTAGCTGCGTAACAAAAACAACCACGTTAGGAACAGGAAGAGAACCTTGTCCTAACGTGAATAAAGCCGAAGGCTTCATTAATCTAAGATGAGATGAGGGGAGAGGTCTTGTCAATGGCCCTAATATGCTCCTACAGTCATGTTAGGAATAGAAGAAAAATCTTATCCTAACGTGAATAAAGCCGAAGGCCTCATTAATCTAAGACGAGATGAGGGGAGAGGCCCTGTTGACGGCCCTAATGTGCCCTACAGCTACGTTAGAAATAGGAGGAGAACCTCATCCTAACGTGAGCAAAGCTGAAGGCCTCATTATTCTAAGACGAGATAAGAAGAAAGGCCCTATCAATGGCCCTAATGTATCACTACAGCCATGCTAGGAATAGGAGGAGAACCTCATCCTAACGTGAGCAAGGCCGAAGACCTCGTTAGACTAAGACGAGATGAGGTAAGAGGCCTTGTTAACGGCCCTAACATGTCCTTACAATCATGCAAGGAGCAGAAAAGAACCTCATCCTAACAGGAGGTAGGCTAAGGCCTCGTTAATCTAAAATGAGAAGAAGGGAAAAGCTCTATCAGTGATCCTTATATGTATCCCCCCTACGGGTACATCAAATAAGAAAAGGAGAACCCCATCCTAGTTCATGAAAGGGACCCCCATTTCGGCATCCATAATAAGCATCTCATTAGATAATAGAACAAAGAAAAACGAGGTGAAGAAAGTAAAGCCATTAACAAGCATTGAATTTGTATAAGAAAATGATGAAAAAGATACCATTTTATTGCAAATATAAGTTCACTACAAGCAAAATAAAGGTCGGCAAGATCGATTACATGAAAAAAAAGAAGAAGAAAAAAGGCTGAAGCCCTAAGGCAGATCGGACTCCTTAGACTTCGGGCTGTCGACCCCAGCCATCACCAAGGCCTGCTTTAGCCTAAGGATCTCCCCCTTAAGCTCCTTCTTCTTACATAGACCATCTATGTACATCCTGTTGGTATATTAGAATTTGCCTTTAAGCTCTCGCCGCTACTTCCTCAAGACCTCAGACTCGACCTCCGCATCCTCAATAGCCTGATGTTCGTAGGTTAGCTAGAGCTTCAGATGTTGAACCTCGACCTTCTCTGTCCCGACCGCTTCTGAGAGCTCGCTGATAATCCTCTTTAAGGAGGCGATCTCTGACGCGCCACTTGCACCGGCTTGCCGACTATTGTACAATCACCTCTGAAAATAAGTCGCTTCATCTCTGAAAGCCTTGAGCTTGCATTCCAGCCTAGATATTTTCTCTGCCTAGGTTATTTTGTTGCTATTGTGCCAGTCCTTGGTATCTCGTAACTGCTTCTGAAGCTCGGAGAACTTCTTGGACCAATCCTAGTCGTACCGAGCCTTGTCGGTAGACCACGGGGAACTCCCCTCTAGCAGATGGATTTTCTCTTTCATCGCCTTGAGATCGACTTCGAGAGAGCTGATCTTTATCGTTAGTGCCCAAGATTTATCGCTGACATTTTTCTTGAGCTCGTCGATCTCCCTCTCAAAGCTGTCCTTTTGGATGCTGAAGCTTGCAGAGTCCATGTGTAAATTTTGGAGGCGAGTGACCTCTTTGGTCGCCTCCGAAGCGTTCTTCCGAGAAGCCTGAAGGTCGTCCTCCGTCTTCTTCAACTTCTTCTTTAGATGGTGGACTTTCTTTTTTAAGCTTTTTATTAAAAGTTTCAGTAGAACTCCCTGAAGTAAGGGATCAACGTCGACTGGAGATGGCGGGTTATGGCTCTGATTATTGGAGGGATTTTGGATAACACATGGCACAACACCAATATAAAGAAAGGCATAGACAAAAGTAAATTCACTTTCATTTAACTAAAAACTTTCTAGTATAAAGCAAAATGAAAGAGAAAAAGAAAAAGGTATAACTATTCGAGGTCCTCAACCTTGGGGGGTACGGCGACGGAAGAGGTTGGAGCGCTCTCGACTGCCTCAAGTTTCTGAGTAGGCTCGAGCGCCTCCACGATAGGTTCGGACGGACCGGGGGTAGGCTCGACAGGGGAATGATCGACTGCAGTGCTGGACGGTCCTGCTTCTTTGCCAAGATCCTCCTCATCCAAAAAGCTCAGGTCAAGCTTGGGAAATTTTTGGGCCACCCTGCCTTCGTAGAGTTTGAAGCCCTTTATGAACGCCTTTTGGTCGAAGGCAATGTTCAGGTCTTTCATTTTGGAGGAGGCCTTGAACTCCTCCACGGCCTGGGCTGCCGCCTCCAAAGCTGACTTCATCTCACGAGCCTCCAACTTGGCAACCGTCTCCTCGGCCATTTTTCTTTTCTCCTCCTCCAGTGCTAGAGCGGCCTTTAGCCCGATTAAGGCGAGCTCCTCTTTTCGGAGCGCATCTTGAAGACTCACAACTTTCGCTGCCTTCTCCTTCACAGAGTGCTCGACTTTGGCGGCCTTTTTCTAGAGGCAACCAATCTTGGCTTGAAGACCTCCTGGACCTTCAGTGCCTCCGACTCCTAACGATTCATCCTCTTGAGGTGGGCAATTATTTGGTGACCCGACTACCATAGCAAAATAGCAATAAGATAGGAGAGTGAAAGAAAGAAAAATGAAAAAAGAAGGATGATAAGACTATTACCTTGAGAAAAGTCCCAAGAAAGTCCCAAACGAACTGCGTCCGATCAAGGTCAGCCATACGGTCCACTACCTCAGGCATGGCAAATTTGTCAATTAGATCCCGAATGATGTCCGGGTTGCCGAAGGGGTCCGCCCCCAGATCGTCACTGCCACTGTTACTTGGCTCGCTCGGACGGGCCTTGCGGGCTACCTTCGCAACGACCGACCTTCCCTTCCCCTTCTCCTTTTCCTTGTCGGTGGAAGGGTTTGATGCATGGTCCCCTACCGAAAGACCTGTGGGCTCGGGGGTAAGCGACCCTCCTTCGGTGATGTTGACGCTGGTGGCCAAAGCGACCTCAGCTCTTGGGCGGACCTCGGGTGCGACATCTACGGCAACAAGAGCCGCAGGGTTGAAGGTGCCGACCTTCACCCATTTTGAACCCTTGCTCGGGGCTTTCCCCTTCCTTTTCTTCTAGGCGTTAAGGCCCTTGGTGAGCCTCTCCACAGCGTCAGTATCCATTTCTACGATAAAGAAAAAACTATAGTCAGCCAAGGTACATGCAAAACTTCACGAGAATTGAACATTCATACTCATATATATATATATGTACATACATGAGGCAAAAAATAGTGATAACAATAATAGTACCGACAGGATTGAGAGGACTTAAGCCAAGGTTGAATAAGGTTTGCTCCTTTAGAAGGTCGGGAAAAAGAGGAGCTCGATACGCCTTGAGCTTGTTAGAAGACTCGAGATTGGCTCCATTTAAACTAGGGGCTTGGTGAATTGATTCCCAGAGGAAGCCCCAGGGAGGAAGGTCAAGCAGCAAGGTTGGACATCGAATGTAGAAGTACTTATCCTTTCAGTTATGAATGGAAGGAGCACCTTTTAGTAACCCCTTCTTACCGAACTGGGGGGAGAAATACCACTAGTCCTTCGTGAAAGGATGATGCTTGAAAGTGTAAAAATTTTGAAAAAAATGAAATAGTTGGCCAGACTTTGGCCAGACAACAAAGGAAAAGAAAATCAATTACAAACCGAAAGGAGTTTGATACGATGGAAGCAAAAGAAATGTTCAAAAAGCGAAAAAGTACGACAACAAAGAACGGAAGGAGAAGTCAAAGCTCGGCACACAAGGCTTCTAGATACAGACAAAATCAATCGACTGGAGGTGAACTAGCACGTTCGTCCGACCCAAGGAGCTCGAGGTCGTACTCAGGGGGAACCCCATATTAGATGTAGATCAATGAAAGATTATTCGGAGTCAAAATCGAAGGGGTGGTATTCGGAATAAAAGACTGGTGAGACATGTTCCTAGGCTCAACCTCGGCCAGGGGTGTGGGATATAGGAAGATTGGTTTGGACAAGCTCCTAGAATCGGTGGAATGGGAGGTTTTGGAAGACATTCAAATCAAAATAAAACCCCAGGAAAACCTCCAAATATCAAGAAAAAAATGCACTGTAGAAGCTTCTACCAGAGAAATCGAAAGAGCAAGAAGAAAAAAAATGCTAGAGAAATCAAAAATTGGTGATAGGAGGCTGACCTAAGTTGACTGAGAGGGGCAAAGAAACGATGGGCGCGACGAAAATCGAGTGGAGTGTTGAAAATCGGAGAGGATGCGGGGAAGAATCGGTGCTCTGGAGCAAGAAGAAGGAAGGGCTCAGGAGGGAAGAAGACTCAGATAAGAATGACTTTCGGAGGGGAGAGAAGGTCTTAAATAGCCCAGGGCAACCCGAGGCAGTTATGATTGCAGATCTTACTCGACCGCCCCGTGTGCACCGCATCCCACTCATCATGATAGGGGAGTGGCAACGGGCAGGTCTTTAATGCGCCATACCTAGGGCAGTGTTATGGTGGGACATTTGAAGGGCCATCTCCTCGAAGTCATTTTAAATTTAATGAGCCCAAGAGCCGATGCGATAGATGCCAAAATGCCTCTTCCGAATAGATGCGGAAAAAGAACTTCGACAGTCACATCCGTACTCTCTTCTTTCGAATTTCGAGCTCAGGAGTAAGGAGACTAGTGTTGGAGATAAATCCGCTCCTGCCGAAGTTCGGCCGAAATGTTTGATCTTTGAATTGGCCCGTCCGGTATCAACGGCCAGGGATGGGCTTCCACCGAATCTGTAAGATCTTCCGAACTCCTTCAGCAATCGAACTCCTGTCAGACTTCTCCTTTAGCCGGACTCCTTCAGCAGTCGAACTCCTATCAGACTTCTCCTTCAGTCGAACTTCTTTGATGGTTGAACTTCGGATAGGCTTCGTCATCAGTCGAACTCTCAGTTTGTTACGAACTTCGTCTATATAAGAGACCCTCCAGATACGCTTTCTTTCCTAAGCTTTTGATTTCTTTCTAAAAACTCTGCTAAAATCTCACTGAGCACTCTATTTCTATTGGCCGAAAGAGCTAACTTGATCATCGGAGGGTCTTACCGGAGCCACCACCTCCGACTCCGGTTGAGACTTATTTTGCAGATCACCGACGGTGACCTCATCTTCTCCAACTTCAGCCTCGATTCTGGCAACAACCAGATTTTGCACCAACACTATACATAGCTTCAGTTGTCATAAACAATATTATGAATTTATAATTTTTTTATTTTTTTAATTTTTTATTCTAAAAATATATTTTTAAAAAAATATATATAATTAATAAAAATTAATAATTTTAGCATCGTCGCATAGATCTTTCAAAGTTCTATAACATGTAATGAAATCATATCAAAAGCATAAATTTTGGCATGATTTTTTCTTTTTTTACTTATCTTTTTTGGATACGAACTCTGAAAAAAAAATTACTAATAGAATACTAGATTACCTTACTTTCGGTTGAAAACCGTCGTCTTCTTGAGGTTGTGATAATTTTTTTAAATTTTTCTTCTCTTTTTTTTAGGCTTCGTTCGTACTCTCGGCATCCTGAGAGATCTCGGACTCTCAGGCTTTGAGAGTCTGAGGCAATGGAAAAGGGGCAAGGGCCATTATTGGTTGATCCGCTCCACCCCATAAATAAAATCCTTTCGACCTCCCCCCACCTCCCACCTCTTTTGTCCTCTTATCGGTATGGCTCGATTCAGAGCCAAATCGAGCTGAATCGCCCGATTTCGGACAGTTTGATGAATCGCACTGAACCGAGCGGTTCGATGTGTTTTTCAGAAAAAAGCCAAACTAGACTGGTTCCCCACCGGTCCGGCTTGATTCGGGCTGTACCGAATGGTTCAGCTCGGTACGACATTCCATGGGGCCCATAGTACCACATTTAACCCCTGTGGAGTAGGTCCATAATACCGTATTTAACTCCGTAGAGTGGGTCCATAACGTAAAGTTCTAGAACAGTCCATATCAATTGCCAACATACAACCCCCATATGGCAGGGTCCAGAATATAGGTAGATTGAGAGTTTGATATACATACACAAATTCAATTCAAACAATTATTACTATAACATATATAAGTTGCAACATATAAAATTTTAAATCATTACATAAAGTTCATAAAAGTGACTCATCATCAAACTTTCGATAAACCATATGCAACATAATTTTTTTAGATCAATGTATTTACAAGTTCCATATTAAGTTTTCCTAAAATTTTATCAATTAGAAATCATTCAAATAAACCTATAATTATCAATTTCCAAGATACTATGAATACTCAATACTTGAGATATACAGTTTTCTATAATTTACACTCACTTCAATATTTCCAATATAACTAATACATAATAAGATTTCAAAGTATATGATAGCAATTACATCAATGATTAATCTCAAATCATATGTACTTATCAAGTTATGCAATTATCTTGATCAAGTAGAGATTACTTACCTTACAAATGTCCACTATTGGGTTATCTAGTACTTCCCCGATACTCTTCGAAATCTAATAATCCAAAATACATGCATATACCTTAAATTAGTATCATATTATTCTCTTTGCAATAATTTATAAAACTTTCTAAAATCCTAAAACCTAAGGTTCTGATTAATTATTCTACCCTATGCAACAACCTCATTCTGGAATTTAATTATCCTATCAAATAATATTCAAAAATTCTCCAATTGTGCAAACTAGTTGAGCAATAAGTTGTCAACCCCTAATTAAATTTTCAAATCAAATTGCATAGCTATTAGAGAGATAAAATTCCTAAAATAGTACAGGCAAAATCCACCAGTCCAAAATCAGCAATAATCCTCCCTTAATATTCTTTTTTTTCTATTATCCCAAACCATACAATAATTAAATCCTATATTTAATTAGGTTAATGGTAAAGAGGTTTAGGATAAACTTACATTGATGATGGGAAGAAAAACTTCAGGGCACACCGCATCAAAGAAAAGAAAGAAGTAAAGAGGAAGAAGAAGAAGAAAAGAAGAGGGGGAACAAAAGAGGGATAGGGTGTGTGGAGGAGAGGGAGATGGGAGAGAGAGAGTGCGGGAGTTAGAGAAGAGAAAGACAAGGAGAGAATGGGAGAGGCGAGAGAAAAAGAGAGATAGGCAGTGGGGGGGGGGGGGGGGGTTTGGGAACTTAAGGGAGAACAGGGAAAAGAATTTTCCTATTTTTTATCTCAAACACCAGTAGGGCACCGCCTAAGGTGCGGGCCCTACTGGAGGGGGTTTGGGCTTGGGCCTAAATGGGCCCAAGCCATCACAAGTTCATTCCCTCTCTCTTCTCCTCTCCATTTCAATCCAGTTATCATTTTTTCCTTTTTTTTTGCTAATTTTTTAGGTCATTCTCTTCACTTTGGGGTTTTATTTGAATCTTGGTTAAACTTTACATCTAAGATTAGCATTAGTTCCTATTACAAGAGAGAAGATAAAATGGGTTATTGAAAATATTTGAGAGAAAATATAGCACTAGATACTTAGAATAGAGAAATAAAGCATACATAACTGTTTAGCTGAGAGAAGGATGAGGGGAGTGGAGAGGAGCGAAGGGAGAGTGGAGAGGAAGGAGACTCCTCTCTAGCCGGTACACTATGGTGAATGAGTGCATGCTGCCCTTGAGTGGGGCCCTAAGGTTGATCGGTATGGATGCTTATGGCAGTGAGTTCTTCTTTTGGTCCTTTAGCCCATTTGGCCTTTTGGTGGGGTGGTCCATGCATGGTGGTGGAGCACACCTGCCACTATGTTAGGATGGGTATGTTGTTTACCTGTTGCTTGTTCAATGGAATGTTTTTGTCATTTTTTACTTTGTTTTTCCATTTTTCTTTTTTTTTTGGGATGGCATGGGTGTTGAATGTTGCCACTGGTCAAGGTGTGGTTGACGCTTGTTGTTTTTACCTATAAGGAGAAGTACAGGAGTTGATTGCTTGGAGGATGTGCTATGTTCTAGGCATATGATGGTTGAGCAGCTTCTTGGCTGCTCTCGTTGCCATCCCACTAGCTTTGGTTTGGGGATAGCATTGAGATTTATGATGAAAACGTTGTGTTTTATATTTTGGATTTTAATTGTCCTATTGCTTGCTTGATAAATTTTTTTTGGGTGATGCTTGTTTTCAATTGATTTCTTTATTTGTGTGAATTGTTTACTATTTAGCCATCTCTGTTCAATGTTTCTCTCTCATTTAGCTCTGGGGATAATTCAGGTTAAATAGGTCAGGTCGGGTTACCTGTTTATTAAACATGTTAGGTTTAGGTTGTAAATTCCGACCTGTTTAATAAACAGTTCAAGTTCATATTTAGAATTTTTTTACCCAACCCGCATCTGACCTGACCCATTTATAATCGACCCAACTTGATTACTGATAAGTACTTGATATATTGTAATAAAAAGCACTAAATATTATTGCAATGTAAGTTTATTAGTTGAATTTGATGCTTCTTAATCTCTTTTGCAGGTAATTAGGAGATTGGGCTCATACAAGCTAATCCAGACTCAAATTGGCTCAACCAAGTAAAAATCAGATATCTAATGGGCTAAGAGTAAATAACTCAAGGGATTAAGTTACGATCAATGGCTAGGAAGCAATTCATTGAAGATCCAAGGGCCAAGAAGAAAGATAGTTGCTTTAAGGGTTTGGATCGAAAATAATTGATCAAAGGGCTGAAAATTGAGGCACGTATCTATGAAGCTTTAAGCCAAATTGGAGCCTAATCCAAAGATCCCACATGATCCATCCTAAACTGATTTAGCATGGATCACAGAGTGGAAAGAAAGGAGGAAATGCCAAAGAGAGAAATAAATTACATGCTATTCTCTTTTTACCTTATTTTTCATGCCCCAATTAGAAGTCCACACCAAATCAAAGATTTTTCATGCACACTTCATCTCATCCATCCATTCCTATCATATCTTTAGTCCCATATTGCTTAACCAATAAATCCTCTTACCTCCTAGCATCTATAAAAAGCCCCTAAGACTTCAACCAAAACCATCCTTCCATCCATCTCCATCTAGCCCTAGCCTTCACACCTCTCTCTCTCCACTTAAGTCTCCACTTTTCTTTCTTTCTTCTTCTTTCTCCATAAAACTCTCTTCTTTCTCTTTTCTTCTTGTGGGTTAGAAGCAAGAAGATGGTAATGGCGGATGACATCCCTTCCATACATGGCTAGGCTCCATCATCTCAGGAGGAAAGATGAATCTTATAAATAGATGGTTTGATGTTCATCTATTGTATATATCTCTTTTTTTATATTAATAAAATTTTTGATTTATTTAAAAATTAAAAATGCACTATTTTCTTTTGCTTCATTTATAAGATCTAGATTTTGAACAATCTATGCTTTAAGAGATGCATCATGATTTAAAGATACGATGCATGCTCAGACAAGAGATAGATTGTATTAAAAAGAATAGATTCTCTTTTTTTTTACTTATGAGATTTAGTTAGATAGCTTACGCTCTAAAAGACTGACCGTGATTTGAGGATACAGTCCGTGCTCAGAAAGAAGATAAGCTATACTAACCAAAATCACAAGTAGTGGTGCTGCAGCAGAAAATAGAAATGACATCTATTTTACAAGGAGATTCGATCTTCTGAGGCTTCTCTTCTATATTGGACTCATTAAGTTTCTTTTAAATATTATTTTATCAATCAGATTAGTTTTTCAATTCTTAAAAATAATAAAGTCTTCTTTTAATTTTCAAAATAACTGCCTTACATCCCTAAGGACTCGATCCGATTCATCCTATTCTACGGAGTAGTAGTCGGTTAATTTTTATCTTTGGTCGCTCTCACGACAAGAGCGTATCAAATTTTGGCATCGTTGCCAGGGATCTTGGCATGGTTGAATCAAAAAAAAAAATCTTGTTACTTTATTTTGTAATCTCTTCCCTTCTTAATTCTAATATTTGCTTCTTATTATTGCAGGTCTAAAAAAAAGTGTAACGAAGAGAATATATTATACCGCTTTCTAGGTTTTTATTTATTTATGTATTTTTTCTTTCTACTTTAGATTGCTTTATTATCTTTATAGTAAAATAATTTTCTGCCTTTTATATGGAGTTAATTTTTTACCTATTTTAGACCTTCCTCTTATTTACTTCCTTTTTAATAGATTCTCTAAATATGAAAATATATTTTTCTGCCTTTTAATTTATTACTCTTAAAGTAGATTTGAGTCCTTGCTTTACTTGTAGGTTACCAGTTGCCTTTTAATCTTTGCATAATTTACTTCTTATTTAGTTAAATTCTATAAATCTCTTTACACCTACTTAACTTAATTTAAAACTTACCTCTTAGACTTTCTTGCTTAAAGATAACATAATATTTTAGAAAAAACCATAAAACATTTAACTAAAATAGAAAAACTAATTAAACTTTAAAAGATTCTTATTAGTATTGGACATCCACTCATTTTGCATCTCATTTCCATAATTAACCTTAAGGGCATTAACCCATTAATCAGATAAGGTGGGGATTTGATCACCCTTCCTTGGCCCAAAAACCACATCCATCATTCTACATTAACCCAAGTCTTAATTTTAAAATTAATTAGACATTAGCCCTAGGAATTTCGAGCTCAATAGGACAAGAAAGCTCTAGAGTTGAACCGGGTTCGGATTGATTAATTATTCGGTGTCTAAGATAAGTGGTTTAAGAAGGTGGTTTTTAATTGATTCCGTTGTCTGACCTGACCAACTCAGTTGGTGTCTAAGAAAAGCAATAAGCAAAAAATCTTCCACATCTTACACTTATCTGGCCAAGTCTGTTAGTTAGTTTTGGACTTGGAGTGCTCAAAGGCGGTCTTGAAAGTTAGGAGCTGTCTAGATCTAGGTTAATCATAGGGTAGAGAGTCCTTGCTTGTCTAACTTGATTGCAATTAACATCCAAACATTAACTATTCTTTTTTCCACTCTTCTCTTTCATTTCTAGATTTAGGACTTCTTAGGACCCATCTCTAGAACTCTTTTCTTATCTATCTCTCCTTCCTTTTCTCTCTTCTTCTATAAAAATAAATAAATAAATAAATAAATAAAATTTTGCAAAATTGTAACTTGGAAAAGGGAATTTGGTCGATTTGTGAGAATTGAATCAAACCCCATTTCAAGTCAAAGAATTATTGAGACCATCATGGGTGAACCCAACCAAGAACCCAAATTCCTTAAAGACCTATGCTATCTTGTGGGCTCTGCTCAACCATCCTGTATAAGACTCCCCGAGATTACGATTTATAATTTTAAAATTAAACCTTAAATAATTAATATGCTCCCTAAATTCATCAGGATTGAGGATGCCTACATTTTCATTAGAGAATTTGAGGAGGTTTGTGAAACCATGAGAATACACCAAATGTCACAAGATGCCATAAAACTTAGGGTGATCAATTTTGCATTTAAGGACAATGCAAAAAAATAGTTATACAGCCTGCCCAACTAGTCAATCACGACATGGGAAGGCTTCGTAAAGATATTCTTAAGAAAAATTTTTCTCCATCATAAGACAGCCAAGTTTAGAGACGAGATTAACCAGTTCTACCAACTAGAGAGAGAATCTTTCTGGAAGTGCCTAGAGCAATTTAAAATCCTCCTAAGTCAATGTCCACATCATGGTATAGAGATTTGGAGGTTGTGTCAAATTGTCTATGAAGGTCTAGACCCAAATTTCAGAACAATGTTGGAATCAATGTGCCAGGGCCAATTCATGTATAAGGAATCCGATGAGGCCTGACAATTTTTGGAAGATCTTGCAGAAAAGAGTCTGTAATGGAAGTCGACTAGGGAAACCAAAAAATCCACACCAGCAAGAGGTGGGATGCACCAAGTCCAAACATCTCTAGCTATGGAGGCCAGAATTGCGACCTTGACCCATAGGATTGAAGCCTTAGAACTTCAAGGACACCCCAAGCAAACCAAATATCTGCACCCGTGTGCAATGGATGCGGTGCACCAGACCACATCTTGGAAGAATGTCTTTCATTAGGAAACACAGTCAACGATGGGCTTGCACAAGTAAATCAGCCTATCAAAGACCTATAAACGATCCTTATGCACCAATGTATAACCTGGGATGGAGAAACCATCCAAATTTTTCATGGTCACAAGGTTCCAATTCAGGTAGTCATGTCTGAAACCAACCTTATCTAAGAACCAACCAAGCATTAGCTAATCCACCAGAATTTGGTCAAGAGAAAAGGTTGAACACTTTAGAAAAGGGGTTGGAAGTCTTGCTTAAATCAACTTCCGAAACCACATCTACACTAAACAATTTTATGCAAACCATGGGCCAATTATTAAATGCAAATACCCAAGAAATTGCCCATCTAGAAATGCAGCTGGGTCAGTTAGCCACTACAGTTATTGAAAGAGAAAAGGATAGATTACCAAGTCAACCCGAGGCTAACCCCAAAAGCCAGAACAACCAACTATCCTAACAAGGACCCCAAATCAACCAATTGAATGCCATTCATACATTAAGATTTGAAAAATAAATAGATAACCATATAGACACACCCAAAATAGAAGAAGAGATAGCTGACCCACTATCTGAACCACTGTCTGACCAGGGCCAACTTGAAAAATCCAAGGCATTAGAACCTGATGCAATACCAAATTTGACAGCAAAGCCCTTACCAGGAGTTAATGGACCAACTACTAAGGTTGTAACACCCTTCCCTAACAGACTTAGGCCTAACCAAAACTCAGCCCAATTAGATAAGATCTTGGAGGTCTTCAAGCAAGTTAAGGTGAACATTCCCTTACTAGAGATGATCCAACAAGTCTCTGCTTATGCTAAATTCCTTAAGGATCTGTGTACCAAGAAAAAGACCACCAATATACCTAAGAGAGCCTTTCTAGCAGCTAGTGTGAGTTCATACTTGTCAAACCACATACCAGTAAAGTACAAAGACCTAGGGTCCCCCACCATCTCATGCATTATGGATAAGGCTCTATTAGATTTAGGGGCAAGTGTTAACATATTGCCATATTCCGTATATGAGCAATTAGGGTTAGGGAAACTCAAGCCAACGAAGATGACCCTACAACTAGCAGACCGATCCTTAAAAGTTTCAAGGGGAATAGTTGAGGATGTGCTAATTAAAATCAGTGACTTCATCTATCTAGTGGATTTTGTAATTTTAGAGACTGAACCTATATCAAATCCAAAGTATCAAATCCCGATCATGCTAGGTAGACCATTTCTTGCCACAGCTAATGCTCAAATCAACTGCCAAAATGGATTAATGAAACTTTCTTTTGGCAACATATCAATAGATTTGAACATCTTCCATCTGATCGAAACAAATGATCTGAACTAGATTCAAGATAATGCATATGACCCCATTGACCTCAGCGATGAAGAGTTTGACTTTGAACTTTTGATGGACCAAGAATTTGAAGAGGTTGATGAAGTTGCTACAATCAGCAAGCATAGGATGGAATCAAGATGGGAGCCCCCAGTGGAACCACTTGAGTTAATGGTCGAACCACTGCCCAAACCATCGATTGATGAAGCACCAAAGTTAGAGCTAAAATCACTCCCCAAGCACCTTAAATATGCCTACCTAGGTCTATCAGAAATCCTGCCAGTAATCATTTCAACAGACCTAGACCCCATGCAAGAAGAATTATTGATTGTCCTTAAAGAAAATCAAAAAAGCATTAGGTTGGACCATGGCTGACATCAAGGGGATTAGCCCTTCAATCGTTCAACATCGAATTTACCTAGGGGAGGATGCCAAGTCAACTAGAGATCCCCAAAGAAGGCTAAATCCTACTATGAAGGAGGTAGTAAAGAAAGAAATTCTCAAGTTGTTGGACAATGGAATTATCTACCCAATCTCGGATAGCCCATGGGTTAGCCTAATCCAAGTGGTCCCTAAAAAGTCTGGGGTCATAGTGGTCCAAAATGAAACAAATGAACTTATGCCGATGAGTGTTCAAACTGGATGGAGAGTCTGTATTGATTATAGAAAACTAAATGCGGCTATAAGAAAGGACCATTTTTCCTTACCATTTATTGATCAGATGATAGAGAGGTTAGCCGGACATGAGTTTTATTGCTTTTTGGATGGATACTCTGGCTATAATCAAATTCCCATAGCACTTGAGGACCAAGAGAAGACCACATTCACGTGCTCATTTGGAACTTTCGCTTATAGATGCATGCCCTTTGGTTTGTGTAATGCTCCATCTACTTTTCAAAGGTGCATGATCAGCATCTTTTTAGACATGATCGAGCAGTTTCTTGAAATTTTTATGGATGATTTTTTCATTTTTGGCTCTACTTTTTCTGAATGCTTACACCATTTAAGACTATCTTAAAAAGATGTAAAAAAAACACTTAGTGCTTAATTGGGAAAAATGCAAATTTATGGTCAAATAAGGCATAGTTCTTGGCCATGTGATCTCAAAGAAAGGCATTGAAGTGGACAAAGCCAAGATAGATCTAATTGCTAATCTTCCACCACCTAAATTAGTCAAGAAAGTACACTCATTTTTAGGACATGCTGGTTTCTACAGGAGGTTCATCAAGAATTTTAGCCAGATAACCCGTCCACAAACAAATCTCTTAGCGAAGGAAGTCAAGTTCGAGTTTATTCCTAAATGTCTCTAATCCTTTGAGCATCTGAAAAAGAAACTAACTTCAGCCCTAATTGTTCACCCACCCGACTGGACTCAGCCCTTCGAACTCGTGTGATGCATCTGACTATTCTATCGGAGTCGTTCTAGGGCAAAGAATCAATAAGCTGCTGCGAGTCATCTATTATGCTAGTAGAACCCTAAATGACGCGCAGCTTAATTATTCAACAACTGAAAAGGAATTCTTGGCCATCATCTTTGCACTTGAAAAGTTTAGAGCCTATTTGGTTGGGTCGCATATCATTGCGTACACTGATCACTCAGCCATTAGACATCTCTTAGCCAAGAAGGATGCCAAGGCACGCCTAATCCGATGGATTTTACTGCTCTAGGAATTTGACTTAGAAATCAGGGATAAGAAAGGAACAAAAAATTTAGTAGTTGATCACCTATCCTGACTAATAAATGCACCCTCCAATGAACCATCAATTAGAGAATTTTTCCTAACGAGCAACTTATGTCCATGACGGCCGAATCATGGTACGCTGATATAGTCAATTACTTAGCCATCGGTGAGATCCCCATGCACTAGACCACTCAGGACAAAAATAAATTCTTTTCCCAAGTGAAGTACTTCATTTGGGATGATCCTTGTTCAAATAATATCTTGACCAAATCATTAGAAGATGCGTCCCGGACCATGAAGTTAGAAGTATTCTATCATTTTGTCATGACCAAGCATGTGGTGGTCATTTTGGAGCCAAAAAGATAGCCGCCAAGGTGCTCCAAAGCATATTTTATTGGCCTAACCTATTTAAAGATGCCTATTACTATTGCAAGAGTTGTGTTAGGTGCCAACAAGTAGGCAGGATCATAAAGAGAGATATGATGCCAATGAATCTGATTTTGATTGTGAAAATTTTTGATGTTTGGGGAATCGATTTCATGGGACCATTTCCAAAATCTTTTGAGAATGAATATATTCTTGTAGCCATGGATTACATGTCCAAGTGGGTAGAGGCAGTGCCATGTCGATCTAATGACAGCAAGACTATTGTCAAATTTCTTAAGGAACATATCCTCTCCTATTTTGGTATTCCAAGAGCTATCATCAGTGACCGTGGAACACACTTCTGCAATCGAGCCTTTGCATCACTAATGAAGAAGCACCACATTAGGCACAAATTGGCCACACCCTATCACCCTCAGACCAGTGGGCAAGTTGAGGTCTTCAAATCGACAAATCAAATAGATCCTAGAAAAGATGGTGAGCACAAATAGAAAGTACTGGTCACTGAAGCTAGTAGATGCACTTTGGGCATACCGCATAGCTTACAAGACCAATTTAGGTATGTCACCATTTAGGATTGTGTTTGGCAAGGCATGTCATTTGCTTGTAGAACTCGAACATAGGGCAATATGGGCAATCAAGAAATTGAACATGGATTTGGATGTAGCTGGAGAACAAAGAAAATTACAGATAAATGAACTTGAGGAAAATTAGGAATGAAGCCTACGAGAATGCTAGAATATATAAAGAAAAAACTAAGGCATTCCATGACCAAGCAATTATTAGAAAATCTTTTAAGCCTGGACAAAAAGTTCTCCTATATAATTCTAGGCTTCACCTCTTTCCAGAAAAATTAAGATCGAAATGGACTGGGCCATACACAGTCAAAAAAATTTTTCCACATGGAGCCATTGAAATTGAAAATCCAAATAATTGTACCACCTTTAAAGTAAATGGTCAAAGAATAAAACCATTCTTGGAGCTGGCCTACTGAAGAAATAGAGGAGGCTATGATATTGTATGAACCTCGGTAAGGCTAAGACGTCTGGCTGAAGACATTAAATTTAGTACTTATTGGGAGGCAATCCAATTTCTTTAAATTATTATTATTATTATTATTATTATTATTATGAAATAAATAGAGATACCCACCTTCAAGCTTCGGACTTTCAAGCCAACATCACACCATATCACCTTCAACATGGAGCACATTATCACCAGGTGTATTCTTTTCTTCAACTCCTATTTATTTTCTTTTTGTTACACTCTTACTCTTTCCACTCCGTTGGGGGGTGGGGGATAAAAACTTAGAACTTGAGAAGATGAGAGTGTCCATAGACCTACTATGCTTTAAAATTGAGAGGAATTAGGCATCTCTATAACAATTGATGCACAGTTTAGATAAGATGTAAGGTGTCAAGGGACTGCACATTAAGAAAGCCCAATAGATGGTTAAGTATAGAATAAGAATTAATTTCTAGACCCTTCTAATCACTCCAGTATTAATGTCTAAAGGGGAGTCTATCTTTTATAGGTATAAAAGGAATGTCCTGATGCCTACGACACTTTCAACAAAAAAAAAAGAAGAAGAGCAAATTCTAAACATTGGTCTCCCACTGAGTAACCGGACCCCATTGCCTAAGTAAGCAATGATGTTCGTGTCAAAAAGTGGGCAATGTGAAGAAGCTTTGTTGTACAGCTACTTTTGCCCATAACCTAGTAGACTCAAGTTGGTAAGCCTAAAGGATGTTCTACACCTAATGCCCTAAAATCAACTGATTTGGGAGTCATTAGCCTAAAATTCGTTACATGGGTCGAATGAAATGCCAACAGGACCAAGGCATTGCACAAACTGTACACTTTCAAAAAAAAAATTGAAAGAATAAGCAGGCAGAAGTACAGACCATAAACCTATCTTAGATTAAGACAAACTAAGGATAAAGACAGGATTAGACCAAAAAAAGGTTTAGAAAGAAAATTCGATATTTTTCACTTAGCTATTCTACCGGGCAGCCTTAATTTTCTAAGGACACACTTTACTAAGCTTCTTTCTGTACACCAATTTCTTTAGAATTACCTAAAGATGCTCACGACTTAGCACACTGGTATTTGACACTAATCTTTCTTTTGCTCGAGGATGAGCAGAGTTCAAGTTGGAGGGTGTGATAAGTACTTGATATATTATAATAAAAAATACTAAATATTGTTGCATTGTATGTTTATTAGTTGAATTTGATGCTTCTTAATCTCTTTTGCAGGTAATTAGGAGATTGGGCTTATACAAGCTAATCCAGACTCAAATTGGCTCAACCAAGCAAAAATTAGATATCTAATGGGCTAAGAGTAAATAACTCAAGGGGTTAAGTCACGATCAATGGCTAGGAAGCAATTCATTGAAGATCCAAGGGCCAAGAAGAAAGATAGTTGCTTTAAGGGTTTGGATCGAAAATAACTTGATCAAAGGGTTGAAAATTAAGGCACGTATCTATGAAGCTCTAACCCAAATTGGAGCCTAATCCAAAGATCCCACATGATCCATCCTAAATTGATTTAGCATGAATCACAGAGTGGAAAAGAAAGGAGGAAAATGCCAAAAGAGAGAAATAAATTACATCTTTTTATACCTTATTTTTCACGCCTCCAATTAGAAGTCCACACCAAATCAAAGATTTCTCATGCACACTTTCATCTCATCCATTCCATTCCTATCATATCTTTAGTCCCATATTGCTTAACCAATAAATCCTCCTACCTCCTAACATCTATAAAAAGCTCCTAAGACTTCAACCAAAACCATTCTTCCATCCATCTCCATCTAGTCCTAGCCTTCACACCTCCTCTCTCTCTCCACTTAAGTCTCCACTTTTCTTTCTTTCTTCTTCTTCCTGCACAAAGCTCTCTTTCTTCCTTTTTTCTTCCTATGGGTTAGAAGCAAGAAGATGGTAATGGCGGACAGCATCCCTTCCATGCATGGCTAGGCTGCATCATCTCAGGAGGGAAGATGAATCTTGTAAACAGATGGTTTGATGTTCATCAATTTTATGTATCTCTTTTCTTATATTAATAAAATTTTTGATTTATTTAGAAATTAAAAGTGCACTATTTTCTTTTGCTTCATTTTTAAGATCTAGATTTTGAGCAATCTATGCTCTAAGAGATGCATCGTGATTTGAGGATACGATGCGTGCTCAGACAAGAGATAGATTGTATCAAAAAAAATAGATTCTCTTTTTTTTTTACTTGAGAGATTTAGTTAGATAGCTTACACTCTAAGAGACTGACCGTGATCTGAGGATATAGTTCATGCTCAGAAAGGAGATAAGCTATACTAACCAAAATCATAAGTAGCGGTGCTGCAGCAGAAAATAGATATGACATCTATTTTACAAGGAGATACGATCTCCTAAAGCTTCTCTTCTATATTGGACTCATTAAGTTTCTTTTAAATATTATTTTATCAATCAGATTAGTTCTCCAATTCTTAAAAACAATCAAGTCTTCTTTTAATTTTCTAAATAATTGCCTTAGATCCCTGAGGATTCAACCCGATTCACCCTATTCTACGGAGTAGTAGTCGGTTAATTTTTATCTTTGATCGCTCTCACGACTAGAGCATATCAATTACCACCCCTATTTAAAACCCCATTTCCCATCTATAAGCTTAACTTTCATCGTGCACAGCATTAATTTGTCTTTTAGCTTCTCAAAAATCCTAAATTAAATTGCTATCTATGCCATCAGCCATGACCAACATGCTTAGCTTCTAGATTCCGCCCCCACCTTTTTCAAGATTCTTGGAAACTGATATCCAAGGATTTGTTATATATTGGTCTGGAAGGATCATGGTAATATTATGTGTAGTGGCACTTGGAGATTCGGGCCAATTAGTTTCTGAGACTTTGCTGTACCAATTGTATGCAATTTGCAGAGACCTTTAGGATATTGAAGATCTTGAAAAAAAGAAAATCACTGAAAAAGGAATGAGGCCTTAGGATTCCTTCTTCTTCTTCTTTGTTTCTTTTTTTTTTTTTTTTTTCATTTTTTCTTTTGCTGATAAGTACCCTTGTCCATGTTGCTATGCTTTATTTAGATAGAAAGTTTTCTATTATCCTTTTTTGCTAATAATCTATCAAAAAAGAACAGCTAATATTAGTGCCTAAGTTTCTTAAATGAAGTGTATGCTCTGAAAGGATGCTCTATGGACCACCTTTTCCTTGTGTTGGTTATGACATTCATGATGTATCTGCACTTCTGCCTGCACAAACATGGACAGTCTTCTATGTGTATCTTTCTGAGCTGTTCTTAGTTTATCTAACAGGCTTTTGCAGCAGAAAACCTATTTGCATCTGCTCACTGCAGTTGTTTTGGTTCATTATTTTTCCTCCATGTTCCCAGTTTTGAATTTGTTTGGATGTTAATCCCAGTTACTTTTGTCAAAGCACTAAAGGATTTTAGGGTCGAATTATCTCTCATATTATTCTCAATGGGTGCAGCTATAGTCATTGTACCAATAATTCAATGGTATCATAATGTTCACTGTCTTCAATTAGGTTTGAATATCCACAACCCACATTTCAAAAGTTGATGAAAGAGCATTGCATGGAGCCATTTTTTGTGTTTCAGGTTTGTAGTCTTATTAAGCAGTCTGTTATACTAACTATGAGGATCACTATAGCCATTGTTCTAACTATGTGCTTTTCATGTTTAGGTTTTCTGTGTGGGCCTCTGGTGTTTGGATAAATATTTGTACTACAGCTTGTTCACACTTTCTAAGCTATTTCTGTTTGAGTCTACGATGGCCAAGAGTAGGTTGAAAACCCTAACTGAACTTAGGCGTGTAAGAGTTGATGGCCAGACTCCAATGGTGCATCGTGGTGGGAAGTATGTCTTTATTATATATATATATATATATATGTGTGTGTGTGTGTGTGTGTGTGTGTGCATATGTGGGTGCGTTTGAGTGTGTACAGTTCACAATGGCTACCATATATTGAATGCTTTTGGTTTCAGGTGGGTGAAGCTCTCTGGCACAGACCTCCTTCCTGGAGATGTTGTTTCCATTGGTCGCTCCTCTGGGCAGAGTGGGGAGGAGAAATCTGTACCAGCTGATATGCTGTTATTAGCTGGAAGTGCAATTGTGAATGAAGCCATTCTCACAGGCGAGTCTACTCCTTAGTGGAAGGTGGTTCTTGCATCTTTTGTTTTTTATCTGATCAGTGCATTTTTTTTCCATTATGGGGATATAAAGTGTTTTTTTGGCTATGTAAACAAGGATTTTCTGTTTCTTCATTTCTTTCTTATTATTGTTTTACATTGTAATTTGTTTCTTTAGGTTTCAATTGCGGGTTGCAGTTCTGATGATAGATTGTCTATTAAACGAGATAAAAGTCATATCCTGTTTGGTGGAACAAAAATATTGCAGCACACTCCAGATAAGGTGTTTCATATGTGGCTATCATGCATTGAAAAAAAAATTCATTTGTGTTTAGTTAAAATGCTGTGCATTTTTGTTTAAACATTTTTGTGACTTTAATATTTGTCTTGCTAAATTAATATGTAACATGTAGTCATTTAATCTGAAAACACCTGATGGGGGATGCTTGGCTGTTGTACTGCGGACCGGATTTGAGACAAGTCAAGGCAAATTAATGCGAAAAATTCTATTTTCCACTGAAAGGGTAACTTCTGATCTGTAGTCAAGTACTGGTCATTGGATAAGTGCCACATGCTTGTTTAATAATTCTTGTTGGGTAATTTGTGTTTCAGGTGACTGCAAATAGCTGGGAGAGTGGCTTGTTCATTCTTTTCCTAGTTTTCTTTGCCATTATTGCTGCAGGCTATGTGCTTAAAAAGGTACAACAAGCATTCATTTACCCAACAGCCTTGTATCATCAAGGCAAAATTAGGAGTTGTTTCTGCATATCTGGTTTCCAGCATCGTTGTTGCTTGTACTAGAACTATGATACTTCATTAGCATCACCTCTAATAAATGGATTTCTGCTGTCAGGGATTAGAGGATCCAACAAGGAGCAAATACAAGCTTTTCTTGAGTTGTTCATTAATTATCACTTCTGTGATACCCCCTGAACTACCAATGGAGCTATCAATAGCTGTCAACACATCTTTAATTGCATTAGCATGCCATGGAATTTTCTGCACAGAGCCATTCAGAATACCCTTTGCTGGGAAGGTGAAGACTGAAGATTTTTGTGATCTCTTGCAGGCATTATTAACTTCTTAGTGATCAATGCCTTTGACCAACTTAGCTGGGTGCAGGTTGACATATGTTGCTTTGATAAGACAGGAACTCTCACATCTGATGACATGGTATGCCAATTAACTCATGTGCCAATATATTTCTTGTAATTATTCTTAACCTGGAGATATCTGGCTTTTCCTTCCAGGAGTTTCAAGGTGTTGCTGGTTTGGCTGATAATGCAAATTTAGAATCAGACACAAATAAACTGCCTGCATGAACAGTTGAAGTTCTGGCAGCCTGCCATGACATTGGTGTTTGTAGATATAGACTGGTATGATATTGTTAGAAGCCAAACTCTTTGTGATAACATAGATGATGCTATAAACAAGCTAATCATCAATGCATAATATTCTGGAATTTATCATTGGAATATAGGTTGGTGATCCTCTTGAAACGGCTGCAGTTAAAGGAATAGATTGGATATACATATCTGATGAGAAGGCAATGCCCAAAAGGTAAGCTGCATCATTTGTAGAGAATAGAGATAGTGCTTTATATATAAGATTTAGAAAACATTGATAATTAATTATTGCTTACATGACTTGTTATTTTGTTTGATGTCAACTTTATCAACCCTTTTTTGATTTTTTTTTGAAATGGCTAAATCCTTTGTCAAAAGCAATTTTTTAGGATTGGAGCCAGCATAAACCAAAACTATGTCTATTACAACCCAAATTGGTTCTATCAAACTATCCATGTGTTGGGTTTGACACCTCGAGTTCGACCTTAGTTGGTTCATTAAAGCCCAAGAGTCAAGAATTGATAGAGAAATCACAAGATTGAGCTAAATTAGGCTAGAACCAGAGGCAAACTAGTGAAGAATAAGCAACGAACCAGGCTGAACCAGCCCGTATCGGGGGTGAACCAGCCGCTAGACCAGTTTTGGTGCCCCTGAACCGATGCTGGATCAGCACTGTTGCGGGAGAATTTTGGACCATCCGATCGGTGCGATCGGACGACTGACGATGGGGGGTGCTCAAACGTGAATTCAGTGCACGAGCCAGTGGAAAGCGGTGATCAACAATGATCTGTGCATTAGAGTGGCGATCAGATGGCTAAGAGTTATTTTGGTTCAAATGAGTGTATCTTGGTGGTTTTTTTTATCTATTTTAGAGTCCAAGTGTTCTTGGACTCTAAAATATTTGCGACGAGCCCTACGATGTGTTGGTGGAGTTTGTGGCAGCTGGGGTATTTCTTTGAGGATTTTGAGAGTTTTTGTGAGGGATGTGAGCTTCTTGTTAAGAGATTGATGTCTGAGAGTTGAGAGGGTATAATCTCCTCTTGTATTTATGGATTTCTCTTATAGTGAAGTTACATGCCTTATGGAGGTAAGCCTTGAGTCGATCCACGTTGTTTGATTTTATTTTTATGCATCTTCCTTCGTCCTTCCTCTTGTGCTATCGATATCATCATCGATGTTGTGATCTTGGACGAGGATCCATAGGGCCTGAATAGTGAGGAATTTTCCAACAAGTGGTATCAGAGCATAGATTTGAATGGGTTATGGTGGTGTTGATCGAGGTTGGAAGAAGATGAAGAAGACAACGCTCAATTAAGGTAGAGATTAATCGATTTGATGGAAAGAGCAATTTCTTCCTATGGCAAGTGAGGGATGAAGGAATGTGCTCATCCAACAAGGAGTTGATTGATGCTCTCTTTTGTGCAAGAAGAAGCCGAGTACTATGGAGGAGAAGGATTGGAAAGTGGCTTCCAAGATGCAAGTAGTGAGCACGATCCAATTGTACTTAGCAGATAATGTGGTGATTCATGTGCTCAGTAAGACTTTCTTGATGGCAATATGGTTGAAGCTCGAAGAAATATATATGATGAAGACTCTCACCAATGCTCTCTTCCTCTGGAAGCAATTCTATCAGCTATAGATAAGTGAGGGGTAGAGCATGCAGGAGCATCTCAATAATTTTTAGAAGATCTTCACTGATCTCTTCAGTGTTGGTGATAAGGTTGAGGAGAAGACTAGAGCATTGGTCTTGCTTTCGTTACTTGCCTCTTCATTTGAGTTTTTGGTGACTGCTCTTCTTATAGGGAAGAGCACTATCAAGATAGATGAGGTCACTTCTACACTTCTCTAGAATGAGATTCTTAGGTGAGAGAATCGAGTCTTGAGTTCAGGTAGCGACTTGGCTTTGGCGGTGACTGGAGGTGGTGGTGGTAGAGGATGAAGCAGCAAAGGATCATAAGATGGATGGTGCAAGTCCAAGTCAAGGGACTCGAGCAAGATCAGATGCTACCGATATGATGAATTGGGGCATCAAGATAGAGATTACCCATAGCTCAAAGATTAGATGAAGGATACTGCAGTAGTGGTCAATGGTGGGAACATTGATGGATTTGATGATGTATTTATGGTCTCTAATGAGGTATCTACTCCTTTAGTGAATTTTAGATTTAGCTTGCTTGCATCATATTTATTATAGAGAGAAGCAGTTTGACTTTTTAGAGAGCAGTAAGGATACTATTCATTTATCGATGGATCGAGCTGTGCGATCAAAGGCATTAGGACAATCAACTTACAGAAACATGATGGAGCATTAAGGAAGTTGAGTGAGGTCTGATAAATAGTTTCAAAAATAATCTGATTTCATTGAGTATACTAAATTCAAGCTACTACAGATGGGGAGCTGATGATAGAGTCCTGAAGATTGTGCATGGCAGTATGATTGTCTTGAAGGGAAAGAAGTGTTGAGGATACTATCTTTTGGTAGGAAGGTTAGCGTGAAGTGAAGCTGTTAGATATGTGTGCCCTAGAAGCCAGAATTGGCTGACACTTATAATACACATCTAAGGATAAAATTATAATTTTAACTATAAATAATAAAATAGATTATTTTCTATCATAGTGTGTATTTAAAAGTGTCTGTGATACATCCCTTAAGTTAATGGTAATGATAGTTCATATTTTCAAGAGTTAAAAATTTAAGATATGAATTTTTATTATTAACTCATAAAATGCTCTCGATTGTAGGATCATCATGAGGATGGTGATTGATCCAGAAGGTTGGTGTACAATCGCTTCTTTATGATAGATGAGTCTTGAGTCTACGGTGTGGAGACACCGGAGCGAGAGTACAGGATACTCGTTAGAGAATGAGGGCACTGAGCGTGACCACCTCGAGTAGTCATTAGGAAGTCTACCTTCTCGTCAATGACTGACTCGATGCTGCAGTAGTGTGTCTGGTTCTTTGACCTGAGGTGCATCGGACAGTTCACCTTGAGGGTGTTATAGTTTGACTACACCATTACTCGGTCTCCTAGCCATATGGAAACCCTGAGGTGTATGTTGGCTATAGCATGTTCATTGTAGGAACTGGATTGCATCAAGATGGAATCTATCTACCTCGGTGGTATGAGGAGCAGCCCTATGATGATCATGAGAATCAAGTCCATAAGCCCATGGCCATGGCAGAGTGAAATAATAGAAAGAGTTTCTATTTAGATTTTCACATTCGGACTTGAATCGAATGATTACATCATATGACAGAAACTAGGGTTTGACGAGTTCACCTTAACCCTAATCTGATCGGGGCTCAAGATAGAAGAACTTAATCACACAGGTAGCTGCACCAAGAGGTTTCGCATTCAGCTCTGATGGGTTGCCACCATATACTGCTAGGTGTCACTGGTGGATTTTGGGAGCAATTAGAATGATTTAGATGATCGATCATTCTAGCTGTTCGAATCAGAAGAGTTCTGATCCATCGAAAGGAGTTTCGATGATGTCGATGATAGAGATCATGACATATCCCATTACCATACAGAACTGAACCTAACTGGGATCACACAAATAAGGGTTTGAATCTGGGGATCATCAATTGAACTGATCCAGTTCAATTGATCTGAATGAGATTCAATTAGGTTCAAGAAAATCATGCTAGCACTCGATTGAACCTAACGTTCTTCTTTTACTATCATAAATAAGTTGTCTCGACTGAGCCAAAGGAGTTTGTGCTCAATCAGAGGCCTTCACTATGGTCTGACTGGAGGTTGTCCAAGGTCAGAAAAGGTTGTCTTAATTTACGAGATAAATTTGAGATAACACCTGCCATTTTTGGTCACCTGCCTATTTCTTGTTCTTTGACTTTGGTCAAAAACTTTGACCTTTGACCATTGACACTTTGACCATGTGTCATGCACCTATTGGAGAGCTTTTTTAGGGGCTTTGTCCCCCTACTAAGAACCTGGCAAGGAAAGGGAGGGGGCGCATGCCTAGGGAGGCATGCCCAAGAGGAGGCGCCTTGGAGTCCCATACGGATGGACTCCAATTCCTTTTGGATTCCAATTAGAGTTGGCGCCTAAGACTCATTTTTGACCAATCTTTAGCCACCTAAGAAGGTTTTGAGGACCCTCTAATCTGATTAGATCAGGATGATCTCTATTCCCACCAATCAGATTTAGATCTGATTTCACAAAGGAGTTGTGATTGGTTGGGATGAAGAGGAGTTGGATCACAGCAGGGTCTATAAATAAGACCCTGTCTGCCCCTGAGATTATGATGCTTGATCCCTTGCCCACACCCAAGGCTGCCTCTCCCCTCTTCTCCATGCCTACCTCTCTTCTCCCTCTCCTCTCCATGTCCAAAAGAGTTTTGGGCTTCAGTTGGTGCGATCCAGAGCAAGAGAAAGGCGACAAGAAAGGAAGAAGGCTGCACTGCTGCAAGAGGACGACTGCTGATCTTCAAAAGAGTTTTGAAGATCCTTCCAGATCAGATCCAGATCTGATTTTTGGAGGACATGTGATAGAGAAGAAGAAGAGGATCTCCAGATCCAACCCGAGTGGATACCGGTAGAGGCCAGGCGCTTGCGTGGCTAGATCCAGAACCTTCCGCTGCAAACAGTAGGATCATCACAGGGATAATAGGATTACCTAATAATCAAGGATAAATTAAATTAGAATTAATTTTATTTTATTTTATTTTATTAGATAGATAAAATTAGATCTGAAAAATCTCAGACCTGATTTAGATCTAAAAGAAAAATTTTTTGAAATATTCCTGTTGAAAATCATATCTAAACGAACTTGATACAAAAAACAAAATTTTTCCTTCAGAAGCACCAAGTATAAATGGATTAGGCACGAGACAAGAGACTTGAGAGGATGATAGGTGATGTCGCAAAGTGAAATTCTTATTGCCATAGGAGACTACCCTAAGCAGGTCTCAGGTCAGGCAAGCATAGCACATGATGAAGATGAGATCGAGTGGCCTGGCTCGACTCCCAACTTTGCCCATCCATAAGCAGCTAGGCATTTGCCCCAGGGCATGAGGGCGAGATCATTCATGAGCTCTCAAATTCATATGGAGGCCAAATGTCAAGTCCAGGTAGAGATTTTTTAACATCTTGAATTCGATCTTGGTTGGTTGATTGAAGCCCAAGAGTCAAGGATTGATGGAGAAATCTCAAGATTGAGCTTAATTAGGCTAGAACCAAAGGTGAATCGATGAAGAATCAACAGTGAACCAAGCTAAACCAGCCCGAATTAGGGCTAAACCAGCTGCTAGACCAGTTTTGGTATCCCTAAACTAGTGCTGGACCAGCGCTGTTGCAGGAGAATTCTAGGGGGTGCTAGGGCTACTGGTGGAGATGCAAATCTGATGCATGGGCCAGTAGAAGAAGGCAGCGATCAACGGTGATCTATGCATCAGAACAATGATCAAATGGTTGAGAGTTGTTCTAGTTCAAATGAGTATATCTTGGTGGTTTCTTATCTATTTTAGGTGCTCTTAGGCTCTATAAAAAGCTTGCAACGAGCCCTACATTATGGTTATGAAGTTTGTGGTGGCTGAAGTGTCTCTTTAAGAGTTTTAAGAGTTTTTATGAGAGATGTGAGCTTTTGGTTAAAAGATTGATGTATGAGAGTTGAGAGAGTATGATCTCCTCTTGTATTTATGGATTTCTCTCATAGTAAAGTTGCATGCCCCATGGAGGTAAGCCTTAAGCCAATCCATATTATTTGATTGTATTTTTGTGCGTCTCTCTTCATCCTTCCTCTTGTGATATCGATATCGTCATTGGCATTGCGATCTTGAGCAGGGATTTGTGAAGCCCGAATAGTGAGGGATTCCCCGACACCATGTGGTCCAACTAGATTATCTTTATAGTTTTTTTAACTTTAAAAGTACTTAAAATGTTCTCTTGTGTTACAAATTGAAACTAGCAAAGATCAATAATCACTGATGGAAAATGATGATAGTAGCAATGATGCATGGTTCAATACTCAGCAGGACTGCAGGATAGAAGTAGAAATAGAAAGATAAACAAAGAAAAAGGGGGAACAACTGTAGGAGGAGGAGGTGAAGGAATCTAGTTGCAGAAAAGAAATAAGGAACAAGAAAGAAGGAGAAGAAATGAGAGGAAATAAAAGGAAATCAGCAAGAATAAATAGTGATAAAGGAAAAAGAGGAATGGGAATAATAAGAGGAATGACTGGACTGCTGGATATGGAAATTGGGAGAAAATAGAGTTAGACATGGATCTGAAGCAGGAAGAAAGAAGAAGAAAGAAGAAAATGCCCGGAGAGGAGGAATGGCTGGAAGGATTAAAAACAAGGGAAAAACCAGGAAAAATAGAAGAAGCAAAACAGAGAAAAACATATGTTAAACAGGAAGAAAGCATAAGAAAGAAGAAAAAACAATTAGAAGAAAAGGAAACAAATCTGAAACAGGAAGAGAAAAGTAGAAGGTAAAAAAGAAAATGTTTTTCTCCTATCTTTTTCTTTCTTTTTTTTCCTTTACCTTTTTTCTTCCTTTCTTATCCGCACATCGATGCATCTTATTAACCTGTATAATATCTTCCTTCCCAATGAAGGATACATGACTAATCTCATTCCCATCTTCCCATGATTCAAGCATTCCTACTTAGGCATTCCCTTTAGGTCCTATTCTTTGGTGGGTAAATATCATGAAAAAGTTGGTCAACTTTTCTACTTAGGTTTTCCCTTTATGCACCTAGGTGCCCACCTTCAAAACATCTGGGTTTACTAGAAGGTTTGATTAGTTATTTTATCCTGATGATCAAACATTATAGCTTGCTGGTGACCATTCTACCTTGTGTAAAAATAACTATAATGTTCTTTGGTTGTGGTTATATCCTTAGTAGAAGGGAAATGCTACTTAGAGTAGTTTACCTGGTTTGAAAACTTCCCAAAAACTCAAAGTTGGCACCCTCTCCTAAATTGTTTCTTTAAAAAGTTTTAAGAAATATCAGCCTGCTTCCCCGCATGTGCACCTTCTCTCAATTCTGGCCTAATTTTTCCTACTTTCTATGAAGTAAATGCATTATTCTTAGAAGTAAATTCATGTAGCTAACATAATCATTTTGGTTGTATGTGTGGAATGTTATGAGAGATAATGTAGGGTATCTTATCCTTAGTTACATTGCTTTATTTAGATGAAATTCTATTAGGAGTTTTTGAGCTTTGTTGAAACCTGTCATTTCAGCTTTGACTTGAATATCAACCTTTGAGATTTACTCACTGCATAGGTGAAGCTTAATGTGTTCGTCATCTTGCTTGAGCATTAGTGATTGGCATTATGCTTTGTGATCTTGCTTTTTATAATTTTTGATTTTCTGATTTCACTTGAATTCAGGTCTAGTGGACATGCCATGCGCATTATACAGAGACACCATTTTGCATCTTAGTTAAAAAGAATGGTTGTTGTTTTTTGCATTCAGGAATAATTTCTTGCATTTGTGAAGGTTGGTGGTGCCAAAATATAAACTCCTTGATTCTTTGGCACCTATTTGGTGCTACTATTTGTCCGATAGTAGAAAGTTCAGCAGTTATATCTCAATTAGAAGTTGAGATCTTTCCATTAATTGTCATGCCGATTGCCTCTGGTGCAATTATCTATACCTTTGCTTTAATAATATCATTTCTCATGATTATTGCTATTTGATAGCTAAAGCCACTCATGCATTTTTTGGTACTACTTAGAATAATTTATTAGAAGTTTATGGTAATCATAACATCTGGGATTTCCTTTGGTGCACTATTTAATTATATAAATTATCAGTGCTTGTGAAATTAACTTTTATCAAGCCCTCATTGTCTTGCTTCTTTTTACTTTGTTACTCTCTGTATTGAATATATTGTTTTAGCTGGGGAGAATCATCTTTTGGTAAAAAAACATGTGGTGATGACTTAGTTTCAATTTGTCTTTAGTTGATTTCTTGCTATAGAATGGCAAGGTGCACCTAAAACTATTCAGGACTGCTTGATTGATTTGCTTCCAATGTATATGGAGACATAAAAAATATACAAGGCAAGGTTCTCAGTGAACTTGCTTGCAAGCCACTTCCGGAGGTGGCTATGAGATAGCTTGTGGCACTATTAATTTCTAGATGCCTTTGGACATGTAAACTAGATTTTCTTCTAACTCTAGAATTCTTGAATGTCGAAGTGTGTTATGCTAGCCTAGAAAGGTTATATGCATCTGAAAGAGAGTGGTACATCAAGATTTATGTTACACTATTTTTTTTCCCTGTTTCTTCCCTTCAGAGGTTGGAACATGCTATTCTGATTCCCTTTCTTGTTTCATGGTTAAGGGGAGTTTTCTTGAAACAAGGAAATTAAAACATAAATTGACCAAAACCCATAAGTAGCTAGGGGTATAAAATAAAGGGAATTCGCAAAAGCTTTCACTGCATGTCACAAGAGATTGGGACTCTGAAAATATGAATGAGAAGCCTTACTCAATAGAAAAAAGTAAAGACAACTCTTCTCAAAATCTTGTAGCATAACACCCATCCTTGATGATTGTTTATTGCAAGGACTTAGGGAGTCAAACCAATCAGTAGAAGTCATTCGTCCTTGATCTTTTGGACTTGTATAAATGTTAATTCCATACGCATGATATTATGCTATAGTTCACCACCTCTAGTATTCTCGAAAGGATACGCATTTTCTATAGAGTACAGTTCACTGTCTCTAGCATTCTTAAAAGGATATGCATTTTCTATAGAGATAAAATTGGAATTAAAATCCCATTTCGCTTCTTTAGGTTTAGAATGCATTTGGGCCTTCGAGCAAGACCTTGTAAGCAAAGTCATGTTGGCAGATAGATAAATATGTATATGTTGTAATTATTAGCTATACAATAATTAAAAACAATATTTTTGGAGGTGTTGGGGTATCTACTAAGCTTTTTGACCTCAAATGGATCCCAGAAAGAATTCTCAAGATCGTCTAGCAAGCATTCCCTGACTATGAAGGATTTGTGGGATTACACCGATGACTTGAGCATAAGAAGGTAGTTTAAAGCTGGCTTGTACAACTGACTCGAAAAAATATGAGCCAACAAGAATGTTGGTAACCTAGCGACTAGGAGCTCGATATTTTACCGACCTACTAGCCACAATAACCATAACCAATGACTTGGAATACCAAAAATTATGGATGATGCACTAAATGCATATTAACTATTTTAAATTAACTATCCACAATTATATGATCATGGGTGTATTAACTACCCACTAGTGCCTCTACTAGTTTTGTAACTCCCACGTCTCAAAATAAAGGAGCCTAAATCTACAAGTAACAGTAAGAGAGGCTCGTCTCTATATAAGTAGAGGTAAGAGGGAACCAGGGGGTAAGCTTTCTCTTATAAAGCAAATGCTATACTCTTTCCATTTCTCCATTAGTTCCTTCTCTCAACTTTGCTCAATCCCCAGCTAACTTAAGCATCTGAGGGTCCTCCATCGGACACACTCCAACAAGTGGACATTTCTGCAGGTATAGCAGTTGTTGAGCTAAGGCACATCTTCTTAGTGTCTAATGCCATCTTCACGACATTTAACTGACTTCCACCATACTCATATCCAGAGGTTTAGTAGCAACAGTTTGGCATGCCAAGTAGGGGAAGAAAAATTCCTGAATGAAGGAACTAATGGAAAGGACACGAGCATAAAATATTTCAGCCAATTCTAGTTGGCGCTCATCACGATGGGATGATCATTCGAACCAACATCTTAAGCCTGGTTCATTGCATCCCATAGGAGCAATGGACCAACAACTATTCACTATGCTAGTCCAACAAGTACAAGTCCTAACAACTACTGTTCAGAGCCTTCAACAAATGATGGAAAAGCAACAATAGCGACCAAAGCAGTCAGCTCTGCAAGCCATGCAATCTCAGCATAGTCGACAATCTTGGCATAGCCAATGATCTCCTCGACCAAACTCAAAGCAACATCAACCGTGCGACAATTGCATCACTCAGACCCCTCGGTATGTTGAACTCCTTGCCAATAATGCTTAAGGCGAGAGAAACGGTGCTGATCTTCTTCCGAATCGTCTGGAGGAGATTCGATCTTGGGAAACTTCTGACACCATGGGGAATCTCATCAACTGAATGACTACCACCGCAAACTCTAGGAGCTTGACCAATGATTTGCCATGCTTTAGGGTGAAGAATGAGGCTGGACAGACAGCCTTGGATTCAACACTCATCTGCCATTGTCCCAGAGGATCATGGAGGATCAGATCCCATCTTGGTTCAAAATGCCATAATTGGAGCTGTACGATGGCTCCTTAGAGCCACTCGACCATCTCGAGAGCTATAAAGCTCTCATGATGATTCAAGAGGCCACAAACGCCCTTCTCTGTCTTGCCTTTCCAACAATCCTCAAAAAATCTACTCTAGTATGGTATTCTGTTCTCGAATCGGATACTATACACTCATTTGAACAGCTAGAAAAATAGTTTGTGGCGCACTTCAACAGCAGAAGAAAATAGCCACAAAATTTGGATGGCCTCTTCTCTATCTAGCAATGAGAAGGGGAGTCTTTGCGGGATTACATGGCATGTTTTAACGCTGCCACTTTGGAAAATCACAACTTGAATGAATTCGTGGCCATGTCATCCGTGAAGAAGGGATTTTGAAACTCCAAATTCACTTTTTTCCTAGATAAAAAGTTCCTAGAAACTTATTTTGAACTTCTTGTCTGGGTGTAGAAATACACTTCTTGAGTACAGGAAGGTGCAAGTAATTGGCGGGAAGCAAAAGGAAGAAGATCATTGAAGAAAAAATGAGCTCGGGAAGAGTCGAGCAGACATACTAAGAAGGAAAACCCCCAATGATGATGAAGTCCTAGGCCAAAGAATCCAGTCTATAAGGTCAAAAATTATACTCCTCTCTCCACTCCTCGAACACAAATTATAGTGGAAGTCGACAAACAAAAGTACCTTCAGAGGCCTCGATCTATGAAGGCTCCCCTAATAGTGTGGGATAGGAAGAAATATTGCCGTTTCCACCAAGATCACGGACATGATACGGAAGATTTTATTCAATTGAAAGATGAGATTGAGACCCTGATACGATGCAAATATCTCAAAAAGTTCATCCATGATCAAGAAGTTTGGATGCCCACTGAACAACCAGCTCGACAATAGGCCAAGGAAGAGATAAGTAACCGACAACAATAGTTGGCATGATTAACATAATTTTTGGAGGTGTGGAACCTGGGGATTATTCAGAAAGCTCCTTGAAGAGGAAGCAGGGAGAAGATGTCATCTCTTTTTCTAATGATGACCTATAAAAAGTCCAAACTTCTTATGATGATGCTGTTGTCATCTTTATGACAATAGCTAATTATGATGTAAAAAGAGTCTTAATTAACAATGAAAGTTTTGCTGATGTATTATTCTATGATGCTTTCTCTCGGATAAAATTGCCTACTAATCGACTAAAAAGGGTTAATAACCCACTAGTCGGATTCTTTGGTGAATCGATAAAGGTGGAAGGAGAAATAATTCTTCCTGTTATAGTTGGACAAGAACCTCAGCAAACACCATCCAACTAACCTTCCTCATTGTTCATGTACATTTACCTTATAATACGATACTTGGCCGACCTAGATTCGAGCGCATTTTGAGCAATTGTATCAACTTATCACCTTCTCATTCATTTTCTGACAAGAAATGGAGTTGGTGAAATGTGGGGAGACTAATAGCTTGCTCGATAATATTTTATGATGACAGTTAAAGGAAAAAAGCTTCGGGAAGCTCTTCTAATTGATAGGTTAGATCTACAAGATAAGGAAAGCTGAGGTGAACTTGCCGAGTAACTAACTTTAATTGCCTTTATAGAGGGAGATACAACCAAAACTATTCAAGTTGGGTCATTATTGATTGCCGAACTCCGAGAAGAATTAATTCATTTCCTATGAAAGAATGCATATATATATCTTTATCTGATCAGCTTTCGGATATGCGAGGCATATCTCCTGATATGATCATTCACAAATTGCACGTTGATTAAAAGCACAAATCTATTCGACAAAAAATGCAAACCTTTGCTCCTAAAAGACAACAGGTGATTGATGAAGAGGTTGACAAACTGCTTGCTGTGAATTTTATCCAAGAAGTATACTAGCAGAATGGTTAGCCAATTTTGTTATGATAAAAAAAGGCTAATGGAAAGTGGATAATTTGTATCAACTATATCGACTTAAGCAAGATTTGCCCCAAGGATAGCTTTTCCTTTTTTGAGGATTGACCAACAAGTGGATACAATGTCGGGCCATAAACTACTAAGCATTATGGATACCTTTTCTAGATATACAACCAAATTTGAATGGCACCCAAAGATGAAGAGAACACAGCTTTTGTAACCGAAAATGGACTTTACTGCTATAAGATTATGTCATTCAGACCCAAAAAATTAGGGACAACATATCAATGCCTAGTCAACAAGATTTTCAAAGATCAAATTGGTCAAAATATGAAAGTTTATGTTGATGATGTACTCGTGAAAAGTGCCGAGATCAATCGATATATAAATAACTTAGAGGAAGCATTTGGTGCACCGAGATGACATCAAATGAAATTGAACTCGAGTAAATATATCTTTGGTCTCACTTCAGATAACCTTTTGGGATTCATGGTGACAGGATGAGGGATTGAAGCTAATCCAAAAAAAATACGAGCTATCCTCGATGTGAAACATCCGACCTCAAAATAAGAGGTTCAATGGCTAACTGGTTGAGTTGCGACTCTCAGTCGATTTATCTTGAGATTGGCTAAGAAATGTCTTCCATTTTTCAAAAATATATGGCATATGAGAGACTTCAACTAGTTGGACGAGTGTCGAAAAGCCTTCGAAAAATTAAAAAGATACTTGGCTTCACCTCCTTTGTTGTCAAAGCCAAAATTTGGAGAAACACTAGATATATATCTCGCAGCTTCAACCGACACAATTAGTTCGATTTTAATCCGAGAAGGTCTACAAAAACCCATCTACTATACAAGTAGGATCCTGCATGATGCTGAAATGAGGTATTCACGCATAGAAAAAATAGTCTTCACACTTATCACCTCGATGCGAAGACTTAGGCTATATTTCCAAGTTTATTCAGTTATTGTTTTAATTGATCAACCATTAAGAGCGTTGTTACAATGTCCTAATACCTCGGGAAAGATGGCAAAATGGGCCATAAGACTTACTGAATTTGATCTCTCCTATTGTTCTTGACCTTCGATCAATGCTCAAGAATTGATCGACTTTATGGCTGAATGTACCATTCCTAAGGATAGACTTACCTCAGATGAATCTGAAGAGCTGAATTATGGATCTGCATGGATTTTGCATCTAGATGGTGCATCTAATTCACAAGAAAGTAGAGCAGGTCTCAACCAATGCAGAAGGGGTTGTTACTGAATATGCTCTCCAATTTGCTTTTGAAGCTTCTAATAGTTGAGCTGAATATGAAGTCTTGATGGCCGAGATAAAGATTACAAAGAAGCTTGGTGTCAAAAGATCAAAAGTATTTACTGACTCCCAACTTGTGGCCGGCCAAATCCATGGAGAATATGAAGCATAAGAACCGACCATGATAAGATATCTACAGCATTTACAAACTTTGTTACTAGCATTTGACTATTTCGAGGTCACTCATATCCCTAGGTCAGGGAATGCATGAGCAGATACTTTATCTTGCCTTGCCACTTTAGAGTATGGCGAGCTTGCAAAAACTTATGTTGAGGATCATGAAAGACAGTATCGACACTTCAAGTGAAGTTCAACAGGCCAGCATAGAGCTAAGCTGGATAGATTCTATCATTGAATATTTAACAAAAGGGATCCTTTTTGATGATGTATCAAAAGCTCTGCAATAAAAGCGGATGGTGCATCATGGTACATATCTTAGAAGGAAAATTGTATAAAAGATCATTTTCATTATCTTTGCTCAAGTGCCTTCGACTTTTTGAGACCGACTATGCTCTCTGAGAGGTTTACGAGAATATTTATGGAAATCACCTAGGGCAGATCATTAGCTTACAAGGTGATTCAACAACGATACTACTGGCAAACAATGTAATGGGATGCAACCAATCTTATCCAAAAATATGACCAATGTCAAAGGTATACTAATATTCAATGATAACCCCTGAGTTAATTGACCCCAATGTTAGTGCCATGGCTATTCGCATTAATGGGGAGTTGACATTCTCGATCCCTTTTCGTTGGTGACTAGGCAACGAAAATTTCTTATCATTGCAATTGACCACTTTACCAAATGGATAGAAATGGAACCATTGGCTCAAATTACCAAGCAAAAGGTTAGAGAATTTCTTTGGAAGTCAATTATATGTTGCTTTGGGTTGCTCTGAACTATAGTTATAGATAATGGATGGCAATTCGACAACCCTTGATTCAAGAAATTTCGTGCGAAGCTCCATATTACTTACAAACTCACCTCAGTCAGACATTCACAATCAAACAGAGAAGTTGAGGCGACAAATATGACTATTTTACAAGACCTCAGAACAAGGCTGAGCCAAGCTAAAGGGCTATGGGTGGACGAATTATATAGCATCCTTTAGGCTTACTGAACCACTCTCAAATTCCAATCGGGAGACTCCATTCAACTTAGCATTTGGAATTGAGGCTGTAATCCCAATCGAGATTGGTTTACCTACAACGAGGATTGAGCAATATGATGAATCAAGCAATTTAGATCATCGACGTGCCGATGTCGACTTGATGAAGAAACATGAAGGCAAGCTCAGATGAGGATGGCATTGTTTCAATGATGAGTATCCCATTCCCACAATGCTTGGGTTAAACTAAAATTTTTCTAACCACGATACCTCATCTTAAGACTGTGTTAACCCTACAAATAATTTTGATAATCACAAAATATTAGAGGATAAAAATTGATCTAACATCTTCTAAGCTTATCTTGAGAATGTTTTTATAGGAAGACAATACCTTAAGTAGGCCTTGGAATCACTTGGAAGGTATTTGGACATAGAAAATTAAGTTTGAAGCTGAATTTCTTGAGAAAAGTCAAGTTTAGGTCTATGAGTTGATTCATGACTTGCAAAAGTCAACTCTGGTACATTTTGGAACTGGCATGCAGCTTTGGCATGCCTGCAAGTCGACTCCTAGGTGGCACGAGTGGACTCTCTTAGTAAAATAGAAGATTGATTTATGGCATAGATTGGTGAGTCAACTCATGGGCTTGACGGTCGACTCTCTCAGAGGAAACAGTGAGCTGATTTTTGAGGACCTACAGATGAGTCGACTCATGAACTACTTGAGTCGAGTCCTAGACCTTCTTGAGTCCATTCATGACCTGCGAGTCGACTCCTAAACTTCTAACAGTTCAAACAGCTAGTTCTATAGCAAGGTCTATTTCATCTAGATTTTTTTTAAATAGTTGGTTTTTACCTCCAACGATCAAAAACAACTAGAAATAACTTAAAAGTGCATTAAACTTGGAGGGAATCAAGATTAGAGATAAGAGAAACCAAGTGATCAAGAGAAAGAATACTTCCAAAAGAAAACAACCCAATTTTAGCATGCATTGCATTCAAGAGAGTCCAACCACTTCCAACCTAATTTCTCTTGAGATTTAAGAGGGCATTCAAGGAGATAAGTGAGAGCATCAAGTGCAAGCATTCAAGCCTACTTCAAAAAAACTTCATCGACAACAAATCCGCTCATTCAAGAAGCTTTCTTTTGTTGTAAAATTTTTTATTTCTAAAATTCTATAACATATTTTAGTGGGATTGAAACTTGGGGATAGATTTGATCCAAACCTTTGAAATGGATCGAGAGCTTTGGGTTAAGGCTTGTAAAAGTTTTGATTTATTGACTTGATAAAACCAAATGGCTTGTTTGTGAGCCTGATAAAATAAACCTTGCTGTATTCAGTGGAATATAATGAAATTCCTAAGTAAAACTTATGGAGTGGATATAGGTGCTTGGAGTGCACCAAACCATTATAAAAACTAGTTGTATTTGTGTATGTGCCTATTGTTTTATTACTTGCATTATATTTAGCTTTGAAATTCACTCACTTCACTTAATTAGTTTTGTAAAGTTGCATATACTTGCATAAAATTTTGAAAGCCCAATTCACCCTCCATCTTGGTTTGTTTAGTTGGGAAACAAGTGATATCAAAGCTTGGTTTTCAGCTAGAATTTGATCTAATGATCAAGAGAAAAGATCATGAAAATTTAATTAGTTGGTTCATTTGCCAAAGGGCAATCCACTAATAGACTATTGCTTTTCAATGGCTCAAATTATACTTATTAAAAAGCTTGCATGTGCATTTTTTCAAGCTCTTGATTATAACTTATGGAGTGTCATAATCAATGGGCCACACACATCCACCATCATTGTTGATGGCATTGACTCTCCCAAATCAGAGAATGATTAGGATGAGTTTGACAAAAAGTTAGTCCAATTGAATGTCAAGATAATGAATGTCTTGTATTGTACCTTAGATGCAAATGAGTTTAACTAAATTTTTACTTGTAATTCTGTAAAGAAAATATGGGATAGATTTGAAGTCACACATGAAGGTATAAATCAAGTCAAAGAATCAAAGATCAATATGCTTGTCTACAAATATAAATTGTTAAAAATGGAACCAAATAAAATAATCACTAATATGTTTACATATTTTACTGATATTATAAATAGCCTCAAAAGTCTTGATAAATCATACTCTAATAGTAATTTAGTAAGAAAAATTCTCAGGTCATTACCTAGATCATGGGAAGCTAAAGTAACTGCCATCCAAGAAGCAAAAAACTTGAATAAGTTACCATTTAAGGAGTTGCTTGGGTCTTTGATGATGCGTGAGCTAGCCATGAAGCAGCACAATGATGAGGAGGGCAAAAGGAAGAAGACAATAGCCCTCAAATCAATAGCAAACGATAAAGATGATGAAGACCCATTAGAAGAAGAAGGGGACGAAGATATGGCCCTGGTTATCAGAAAATTCAAAAAATTTATGAGCAAAAGAAGGCAAGGATTTAAGAAAAGAATCTTGGCCAAGGGAGCACCAAGTAAAAAGAAATAAAATGAAAAGGAACAACCTCTTTGCTATGAGTACAAGAAGCCGAGGTACTTCAAAGCTGACTACCCAATCTTGAAGAGATCCTACAAAAAGACTAAGAAGAAGGCTATGGTTGCCATATGGAGTAGTTATGATGAATCTAGTTCTGATAAAGAGGATTAAAATATAGTAAACTTGTATCTCATGATATAAGATGATGAGGTAACACCTGAACTCACCTTGGATTTTACTTTTGATGAACTTCAAGATGCTTTCCATGATTTGATGGATAAATTCAAAAAAATAGTCTAAAAAATAAGGATTTAAAGTTGAAAAATGAATCATTATCCAAAGAAAAAGAAGTTTTACAAAATAACAAACTTTTGATAGAAGAAAATAAATCCCTAAAGAAGGAAGTGGAAAGGCTGAAACCATTGGTTGATAAGTTCACTTGTAGTTCTAGAAAGCTTTAAATGATCTTAAACAACCAAAAAGTTATTTATGACAACGCCGATATTGGTTTTAATCCCAATAATAAGTAAATTTTTTTGAAAAATCTCTTTACTAGCTCATCATTACACACTACTTCACATGTTATATGCTTTTGTTGTAGCAGAATAGGACATAAGCACATTTATGCAATTTCAGAAAATCTAATGGCAAAATAATTAAGAAGATTTGGATTTCAAAAGAAATCATATTCACTAACCCTAAATGACTCAAGAAAACTTGGGTACCTAAAATAGTTACTTGACTATTTTGTAGGATTGTCTTGCATCCAATAAAGCTTTAAAAAGATGGTACTTAGACAATAGTTGTTCAAAACATATGATGGGTGATAAAGACTAATTTGTTACTCTGGAGAGGAAAGGAGTAGTGACCTTTGATGATAATGGCAAAGAAAAAATTATAGAAATTGGTAAAATAAACATTACTCCTTCTACCTTCATTGAAAATGTTCTAGTAATTGATAGTTTAAAATATAACTTACTTAGTTGTAGTTAGCTTTGTGATAAAGGCCTTAAAGTCATATTTGAATCATCCTTGTGTATTGTCTTTAGTGCTCTAGAAGAAAGCATAAAATTCAATAGACATAGGCATGACAACATCTACATGATCAATTTTGATGAGATTGCTATGAAGAGTGGTCAATGCCTTGTTGCTTTGGATGCATAAATTAAAAAGACTAGTTAGTTATGGCATTGTAGACTAGGTCATGCAAGCATGAATACAATTTCAAAACAAATTGCAAAAGATCTAGTTAAAGATTTGCCTAAATTGAATTTTGGAAAAGACGAATTTATGATGTTTGCCAATATAGAAAATAGACTAGGGGGTATTTTAAACCTAAAAACATAGTTTTAACTTCTAAGCCCTTAGAATTGATTCATATAGACTTATTTGGATCCACTAGGACTGCAAGCCTAGGAGGAAAGAAATATGGACTTGTGATCATAGATGATTTCTCATATTTCACTTGGATTTTGTTCTTGGCACATAAAGATGAAGCCATTTTAGCCTTCTTAATATTTTATAGAAAAGTTTTAAATGACAAGAGCCTAACCATTATTTGCATTCGAAGTGACCATGGTACTGAATTTGAAAACTAAAACTCTGAAAGTTTTTGCAATAAAAATGATATTGAACATAACTTTTCTGCACCAAGAATACCTCAACAAAATGTAGTGGAAAGAAAAATCTGAACTTTAGAAGAAATGGTCCATACCATGATGTGTGAAGAAAGTCTTCTAAAATACTTTTGAGGTGAAGCCACAAACACTGCCTACTATATCTTAAATCAAGGTTTGATCCGACCAATTTTGAAAAAACTCCCTATGAGCTTTGGAAAGGTAGGAAACATAACATTAGCTATTTTCATGTTTTTGGATATCGATATTTTATTTTGAACAATGAAAAGGATAATTTAGATAAATTTGATATCAAGTTTAGATGAGGGTATCTTTTTTGGATACCCACATGCAGCAAGGCTTATAGAGTCTTCAACAAATGCACTTTAGTTGTTGAAGAATCTATGCATGTGATTTTTGATAAAGCTAACAATTAATCTTCAAAAAAGAAAGATGTTATTAATGAAGATGCATGGATTTTAGAAAATAAAATGAAAGAGCTCAACTTAAAGGAGAGGCCGAATCAAGATGCAGCAGAAGGAACAAAAGATGAAGAATATGAAGAAAATCTTAAGTATCAACAAAAAGCATGATGATGTACCCAAGGAGTGGAGGTATGCACATAACCATCCTAGGGATCTCATTATAGGTGATCCTTTATAAGAGGTTAGACTAGAGCTTCTTTTAGAGATACTTATAATTATCTTGCTTTTATCTCTCAAATTGAACCTAAGTGCATAGAGAAAGGTAAAAATGATTCTAATTGGATGCTTGTTATACAAGAGGAGTTGAATCAATTTGAGAAAATTGATGTTTAGACTTTAGTTAGTAGACCACTTGACCATCCTATCATAGGCACTATATGGGTATTTAGAAACAAATTGATGAAAATAGTAATGTAATTAGGAATAAAGCTAGATTAGTTGCTAAAGGGTATATAACCAAAAAGAAAAAAAAAGATTTTGATGAAAATTATGCACCTATAGCTCGACTAGAGGCAATTAGATTATTACTTGCTACATGGACTTTAAATTATTTCAAATAGTTATGGAAAGTGCCTTTTTAAATGATTATATTACTAAAAAAAATTTTGTAGAACAACCACCTAAATTTGAAAATCATTCTTTCTCAAATCATATTTTTAAACTTAACAAAGCATTGTATGGACTAAAACAAGCACCTAGGGCATGGTATATAGGCTAAGTAAATTTTCACTTAAAATAACTTCATTAGAGGTAGTGTAGACACAACACTATTCTTGAAAAGAAAGAAAATGATCTATTAAAAGTACATATATATGTTAATAATATCATTTTCTGTGCTACTAATGAAAATCTTTGCCAAGAATTTGTTGAGTTAATGCAGGATGAATTTGAAATGAGTATGATGGAAGAGCTAAATTTTTTTCTTAGTCTTCAAATTAAATAAATAAAGGAAAAAATCTTTATCAACCATATTAAGTACACCAAGGAGATACTCAAGAAGTTTGGGATGGAGAACGCAGAAGAAACTAGCACATCGATAAGCCCCTCATGCAAACTTGATAAAAATGAAAATGATAAAAGCATAGATCAAAAGTTTTATCGAGGTATAATCGGATCTTTACTTTATTTTACTACAAGTATGCTTGATATATTGTTCAGTGTATGCATATGCTTGATTTCAGTCAAATCCTAAAGAATCTCACATGCTTGCTATTAAAAGAATACTTAGGTATTTAGTAAATATATAAAACTTAGGATTATGGTACTCTAAATAATCCTCAATTGACCTAATTGGATACTCAAATGCTGATTATGGAGGATATAAAATCAATAGGGAAAGTACTAGTGGCACATACCAATTCCTAGGGTTAAACTTAATCTCTTAGCATACCAAGAAGCAAAAATCGGTAGCACTATCCATGGTCGAGGCTAAGTACATGTAGTCGGGTGTTGCTGTACTTAAATCCTTTAGATTAAGCAATAACTCAAGAATTTTGGTATCAAATAAAATAAAATTTCAATAAGATATGACAATACTATGCAATAAACTTAACTAAAAATTCAATTTAACACTTTAGAACAAAATATATTGAAATAAGACATCACTTTATTAGAGATTATATTTAAAATAATGATATTGTGCTTAAATTTATGTGTACTGAAAATTAATTAGCAGACATTTTCACCAAACCCCTATATCGATCAACATGATTAGGAGAGAATTAGGCATTTATGATCCTTTTTTGAATAATGAACCAAATTCAAAATTCCCTGGATTCTCTTTATTTCTCTCAATCTTTTAATGCAACTCTTTAATTCTTGATGACTTATGTTATCTCAGGGATTTTGGAATTTTTTTAAGTTTAACTTGAACTAAATTTTTAACCTGAGACTAGGCTTGAGTCGACTCGAGCAAGTGACTATGAGTCGACTCATGGCGCGAGTCAACTCCTGAAAGATTTCATGAGTCGACTCGACTGTCAGGTCCCTATTTTTTAATGAAAGGCCCGAAGGCTCTATTCACTTTACCATTCTTAAAATCTTTCGAGCCATCTCCTCCAAAGCCCCATTCGACTCCTCCCCAACCTCCAAAATCTTTTCCCCCTATCCTCTCCCTTCGATTTCTTGAGTGATTTATGAGAAATGACTCCCCACAAGCAAGTTATCTCTTGGGCCAAGCATCCTAGGTTTGGGGAAACATATGAGCATCGAACCAAGGCGAGGAACGACTCTGGGGAACAGCAAGTCACTAGTTCTCCTCCTCATCCATTTATGGCCACATGAGTAGTCACCATCAGGCGGAAGGTAGATTTTAGTTTGTTGGACAGGGAGAACTTCTGAATCGGTGAATGGATTCAACGACAAGGCTGGATGAAGATGTGTTCACTCGAGGTACCTATTTATCCTTCACTTGTGAGAGAGTTTTATGAAAATCTAAGGGTGGGTATTGGTTCCATTGAATCATTTGTTAAAGGAGTTTTAATTATGCTCACCGCAAGGAAAATTGGTCGGTACCTAGAGATGCCTAGGGAAGGAGTTTGTATTCTAAAATGGAGAATAAGAGTGATGGATTGAAATGCACACTAGAATGGGAGGAAGTGAGTGATATTAACTATTTGCCAGCCAACCAACTCTCAGTAGAAATTAGATGTCTCTACCACATTGTGAGCAGGATTTTTTTTCCAAAGACGGAAAGATTTGATTGGGTGATAGGAAAGGATATTATCGAGATGTACTATCTAAAACAGGGGATGCCAATGAACTTTTCTTATATGATGATGGGGCGAAAAAAAGAGGTAGCTAAGAGAGCTAGAGCATGTCTTCCTTATGGGATGGTACTTACACTGAGTTTTAGGGAGTTTGGCAAGATCTGGAGGGTGAGGACTCTAGAGTATTGATGCACTCCAACTGTTACAATGAGCGGTCACTCCATCATATGGGGTACCACAAATTGGATGGGCATTGGATGCATAGGGGCTCAGGGCAAGAGCCGATCAGAGATGATGATGAGTGTGGTCCTAGTGAGCCTCAAGATGATATAAAGTCCTAGAGTCCAGTTTCACCACCTTCAGTAGCCCTCCAGCAATGCCAGTACTAGCTTCACCTCATACTCCTCAAGCTCATCAGCCAGATATTCCACAGCTTATATATGTTGACCACATATTTCAAAGGCTAGATACTTTACTCACTGGGTTCTGATAGGAGATTGTGCATGAGCTTTGATAGGATTTTCAAAGGCATCATGATGAGCTCAAGCATGAGATGAGTATGCTATCTCAGAGGATTGATGCAATGGAGCAATCACATAGCCAGAGGATCGAGAATTCAGGCACTATTGCTCAGTTGACCCACGAGCCGCACATTTGTCCCAAAAGATCGATAGCACCATTATTTCATGGCAGGGCAGCATTGGCATCTTGATAGCGGCCACAAGATGCATGGAGTTTCAGATTGGGATTATTTATGCTCATCTCTCACCCTCGATATCACAACCTATACCTTCTCAGCTATAGTCTCAGCCACAACCTCGCCTCAGGCATAGCCCACTCTTAGGCCACCATTTAGTTCTATGTTAGTTCAAGCTCAAGGTTCCCTTATCTTCACTAAGGGCCCTCTACGAGGATCCGAAGTAAGAGAACTGCTTCCTCATTATCTAGAGTGGGTGCCTCGAGTTATATTGAGCTCCCTATCGATGAAGAGTAGATTATATAGGCTTAGGCTATCTTAGTTTTTTTTGACTGCTTGTATTTTATCTTGTTTACTTTTATGCAAATCTTGTATCTAGGATAGTATCTTTTATGTATCATTGAAAGCAATATTTTGTTCACAATACAACTTTTGTAATGATACATGAATTTTGGAATGAAATACTTATCTTTTCTATATTTATCTCAAGTGCTTTAATTTTATCTATCTTTTTACGGATAACAAAAAGGGAGAGAGAAGAAAATGTTGAGCATAATTAAGAAACCTTGAAACTCTTGAAACTTTTGAAACATAATTGGGTGCCTTTTGGAGTATGAATTTTGAAAATATTGAAAATAGCACAAATTGAGGGGGAGTTTATCATTAAAGGGGAATTTCTCATTAAAAGCCTAAAGTCCTTGTAAAAGAAGGGGAAAGTTTTGTATTTCTAAAATCTCTTTAAATCTCTGATACCAAGTGATAGGACCATAGTCCCTAACCATTCTTTTAAGTTACATTGTGCAATACTTAAGAATATAGTTAAGCATCATTTGACTTTGAAATTCATTAAAATTGTTTATATAAAGCTATATCTCTCATTCTTTTGATATTCTATCAATTCTTTAAAATTTTAATAACACATTACTTTACTTTGAGCAAATTTTATGTTATCCATTTATTTTTATGCTCAATATTTTGTCATCATTAAAAAAAAAAAAGAGATTGTTGATCCTAAAAATAATTTTGATAATTATAAAATATTAAAATATAAAAATTAATCTAATATCTTTTAGGCTTGTCTTGAGAATATTTTTGTAGGAAGACAATATCTTAAGTAGGCCTTAGAATCACTTGGAAAATATTTGGAACAAAAAAAAAAGGTTTGAAGTTGAATTTCTTGAGAAAAATCAAGTTTAGGTCTACGAGTCGACTCATGACTTGCTGGAGCCGACTATCGCACATTCTGGAACTAGCACACAATTTTAGCATGCCTGCGAGTTGACTCATAGGTGGCATGAGTCAACTCTTTCGGTGAAAGAAAAGACTAATTTGTGGCATAGACTGGCGGGTCGACTCATGGGCTTGATGAGTCGACTCTTGAACTTAGGTGAGTCAACTCCTTAACTGGCGAGTCGACTCTCTCAGAGGAAACAATGAGCTAATTTTTGAATACCTACAAACAAGTCAACTCATGAATTGCTTAAGTCAACTTTTGGACCTTCTTAAGTCGACCTATGAACCTGCGAGTCGACTCTTGAGCTTCTGACAGTTCAAACGGCTAGTTCTGCAACAAGATTTGTTTCATCCATATTTTTTTTTCAAATGGCTAGTTTTTATCTCCAACAATCAAAAATAGCTAGAAATGACTTCAAAGTGCATTAAACTTGGAGGGAATCAAGATTAGAGACAAGAGAAACTAAGCGATCAAGAGAAAGAATACTTCCAAAAGAAAATAACCTAATTTCGGCATTCATTGCATTCAAGAGAGTTCAATCACTTCCAACCTAATTTCCTTTTGAGATTTGTGAGGGCATTTAAGGAGACAAGTGAGAGCATTAAGTACAAGCATTCAAGACTACTTTAAGCAAGCTTCATCGACAACAAATCCGCTTATTTAAGGAGCTTTCTTTTGTTACAAAATTTTTGATATATGAAATTTTGTAACAAGTTTCAGTGGAAATGAAACTTGGGGATAGGTTTGATCCAAACCTTTGAATTGATTGGGAGCCCTGGGTTAAGACTTGTAAAGGTTTTGATTGGTTGACCTAGTAAAACTAATTAGGTTGTTTGTGTGCCCAGTAAAACAAACTTGCTATATTCGATGGAATATAAAAAAAATTTCAAGTGAGACTTGGAAAGTAGATGTAGGTGCTTGGAGTACATCAAACCACTACAAAAATTAGCTGTATTTGTGTGTGTCTATTCTTTTATTACTCGCATTACATTTAGCTTGAAATTCACTTGCTTCACTTAATCAGTTTTGCAAAATTACACATACTTGCATAAAATTTTGGAAACCCAATTCACCCCCCTCTCCCCCTTCTTACGTTGTCTAACTGGGCAACAGATAGGTGGAAGTATCAAAGCCAACCGAATAAGAAAATTATCTCCAAGTTAGGAGGGTCCTTATAGAATAAAGGATGTACTTCGATCTGGAGCTTATAGAATCGAAAATCTTGACGATTTGCACATACTATGAACTCAAAACTCTAAAAATCTTTGGATGCATTATCAATAAGTCTTTTCTTTGTATCAATTATTTAAAAATTCTTTTTGGTACACTTGTGAGTAGCTTTACTCAATAAAAAGTGACATTTACTTTGAGAAGACATTATAATTGTGGTGTACAATGCTCGTTCTTATGCCGATTAAGTGGGTTGGCTAATACCCGACTATAGTAAAATAAATATATATCTAATAGTTGGTTAACACCCAATTAAATTGGTTGGATAGGACCCGACCATGCTATAGGATAAAATCCGAACTATGGATGAGGTCGGCTGACACCCAATCATGAAACGAAAAAAAAAAGAAAGAGAAAAAGAAAAAGAGAGGGTCTACTTGGTCACATAATCAAGAATTTTTTCGACTATAAAGTATATTGACAAATAGAAGTACAAATTCAATCTTGATACTTCAACTTTTCATGAAAAATTTTATTTTTGATATTTATCCAACCACGAGCTCAGAAGCTGCTAAAAAAATGATGACTCTGTTTCATTTAGGAGTTTCAAGGTTAACGAACTTCTTGAAATAAAGAGAAGGAAAATTTTCATTACTAAAGAAAGTTGTTCTTACAAGCTTGGAATGATATCGAGAACAAAAAGGCAAAATAAGAACAAAGAAATAACTACTAATCTAAAGTCTGAAACTCAGGAGCAGCAAAGGAAGCTTAGCATTTGCCTTGGTAATAGCATCTGGCTTAGTAGTAGCAGATGTTGGCTCCTCTTTAGCTTCCTTTGTGGCACTCACCTTGCTCAAATTAACTTTAGGATACAGCTGGGCTACCCGAGCTTTACAATCTTCAAAGCTGAACTGATATGCCTTTGTCAATCCCTCAACAATTGCCTCAGCAAAATCTTGTGACTCTTTGAAGTCAGCAATTGCCCGAGCAGTAGGATCCTGAGCTGAGGCCTCAGCAGCAACAAGCTCTCTCTTTAGCATCTTTGACAACCTTCTCTATGGCAACTCACTTTTCTTTCGAGGTTGTTAGAATTAGCTCGCAAAGGTTCGAGCTCCTTTTTAAGCACGGCAATGGTCTCCTTACAAGAAGCAGTCACCTTCTTCTCTTCGTAACCTATGCTTCAAATGCAACCAACTCCTCCTAAGCTATCTTAAGCTTGGCCTTAAGCAGAGAAACCTTCTTCTATGTTCTTCCTCTCCTACTCCTCAGTGGCCCTGAGGAGCTCCTCAGTGATTTCGACTCAGTGATTTCGACCCAAGCTTCAGTGGCCTAAGCCCTCTCTTCAATTGAGCAGCTGAGTTGGCCAAAACTGACCAACCCCTCATGTTAGATAGTAACATCACGTGTTAGCTGTAAAAGAATAGAAAAATTTCCAAAGTAAAGTGATTAGGCAACAAAGAACAAAAATGAAAGATGAAAAGAAAGTGTTACCCCAAGAAGCGATGTGTAGCAAGAAAAAATGATCTCATCCAAGAGGATAGAATTTTCTCTCCATTCAGTCAGCTGGTAGCAGAATCATCTTCATCAACTCTTGAGTGAGCTGATGGTTGTGGCATCTAGAGCTACTAGCTTGGACTCTTATCCCCTAGAGCAATAAAACTTTCATCAAGGCAAAGTCAAGGAAGGGTGATCAGCATGATGAGAAAAAGGGCTATGGAGTCCCTCCGTTCGGATAGCACACTGATGATTGATCGATGGTCACAACAAAAGATTCTAGCATGAATGAATGCCAGAGAGGTAAAGAAAGAGTTTGGGATGGACATGGTTCCATAGGTACAAGAATAGTTGCTATGATCGGTGTGGCCTTGATGACCATGAGGTCATCCTCAACTTCCACCGAGATAGAACTTGAAGCCCCAGACCTATAAGATATGTGGCAGAACTATCCTCAGTTCAAGTGTTACCCTCTACTTCGTGAGAGCTAGATTCTGCCACTGCTTCTTCAAAGTTGAGGTCTCCTAAGAAGTATCTCCTCGTGAAGATCATGACCTCTTCCTCACCACATTCCTAATTATCTCAATGGTAGGCTTCATGACTGCAAAGCCGAGCAAAAACAAAATAGTCAGAAAACATAAGAAAATAGATACAATAACAAAAGAATTAAAATTGTATCAAGAGAGTTAACCTGACTTAGTCTAGCATCATATAAATTTTGCTCAGTTAACAATCGATGTTGGGAAGGCACCTCAACACCAAGTAGAGTGTGAAAAGCTTCTTGGTCCTCATTAAGGATCTTATCATTTTTGTTTGGAGATCGACTGGGGTCAGCCCTAAATCCAACTGAAGCCCTAAGGGTGTTCGACTGAAGCAAGAAAAAAATTCTTCCACCCATAGATTGAAGAAGCAAGTTCCGAGAATAAATTGATGATGAATTCAGGGGCAAAAGTACCACCAACTTCTCTTCCGAGGATGTTTTTTGAGAATAAAAAGGGCATGGAAAATAGACGGTCTCAAACTGATATGGAGAATATCACAAAGAATGATGAAAGAACAAAGTATTTGGATCAAAGTTGGGGCAAGTTGAGTGGGAACGGATCTAATAAAGGTCAAAAATATTGCAACTAAATGGGTGAAGAGGAAAATAGAGCCTAGATTGAAGAAATTCTTTGTAAATACCAATGCGACCCTCTCAAAGAAGGGTAACCCAACCTTCTAGACCCAAAATCCAAAGCTGATATCGACTCAGAATATGATATTGATCCCAAGAGTTGCTTTAAATTTGCTTCGATCAATACGAACTCTTCATGCCCTAGACCAGAGAAATGCTTGAAGATCGGACTTTCCAATCTTCAGACTAGGGAATGCCCTGGATGGACGAAGAGTCTGCTTCAGTCAAGGACCAAGGAAAGTCCTCAAGCCTCTCCCGAGAAACTGGAGACTGAGAGGCCCAATCCCTCAGGTGGCTCTCATCTCCAAACTCATCTGCAGGATTCGACATCAAAAACAAAGGGAAGAAGAGTAGAAAGCAAAAATGGAACAACAAGATGGAGAAGATTTAAAGGAAATGTCAAAAAATTATATAAAAACAATAAAAGAAAAGGGAGAAGAAAGAAATACCTTTTGAGAGTTGCAAAAATGGTTAGAAAAAATGGAGAAGAGCGATAGGACCAGAAGGAATGGAATGAGAGAAAGAAACCTTCTTCCTACTGGAGCAAGAAAAGCAATGAGAAAGAAAAAGCCCTAGTGGAGAAAAAAAAATCCTAGATGCAACGGAGAGAAAGCTACTATATATACACTACCGCAATGGTTGTGATTAAGAATCTGACTTTTTTTTTCTCCACCAATCTCAACACGTGGCATACATCCAACTGCAAATATCCAACAATTCTTCACTGCATCCATCTTATGACTAATCATGTAATACAATGACTATAGCTGCACCCATTGAGAATAATATGAGAGATAATTCGACCCTAAAATCCTTTAGTGCTTTGACAAAGTAACTGGATTACATCCAAAAAATTCAAAACTGGGAAACATGGAGGAAAAATAATGAACCAAAACAACTGCAGTGAGCAGATGCAAATAGGTTTTTCTGCTGCAAAAGCCTGATTAGATAAACTAAGAACAGCTCAGAAAGATACACATAGAAGACTGTCCATGTTTTGTGCAGGCAGAAGTGCAGATAATCATGAATGTCATAACCAACACAAGGAAAAGGTGGTCCATAAGAGCATCCTTTCAGAGCAATACACTTCATTTAAGAAACTTAGCACTAATATTAGCTGTTCTTTTTTGATAGATTATTAGCAAAAAAAGGATAAATAGAAACTTTCTATCTAAGTAAAGCAAAGCAACATGGACAAGGTACTTATCAGCTAAAGAAAAATGAAACAAAAAAAAAAAAGAAAAAAAGAAACAAAGAAGAAGAAAGACGGAATCCTAAGGCCTCATTCTTTTTTCAGTGATTTTCTTTTTTTCAAGATCTTCAATATCTTAAAAGGTCTTTGCAAATTGCATACAATGGTACAGCAAAGTCTCAGAAACTAATTGCCCAATCTCCAAGTGCCACTACACATAATATTACCATGAACCTTCAACCAATATATACCAAATCCTTGGATATCAGTTCTCCAAGAATTCTTGAAAAAGGTGGGGGCGGAATCTAGAAGCTAAGCATGTTGTCATGGCTGATGCATAGATAGCAAATTTAATTTAGGATTTTGAGAAACTAAAAGACAAATTAATGCTGTGCACGATGAAATTAAGCTATAGATGGGAAATGGGGTTTTAAATAGGGTGTAATTGATATGCTCTAGTCGTGAGAGCGATCAAAGATAAAATTAAACCGACTACTAACTCGTAGAAAGGGTGAATCGGGTTGAATCCTCAGGGATTAAGGCAATTATTTAGAAAATTAAAAGAAGACTTGATTGTTTTTAAGAATTGGAGAACTAATCTGATTGATAAAATAATAATTTAAAAGAAACTTAATGAGTCCAATATAGAAGAGAAGCTTTAGGAGATCGTAATCTCCTTGAAAATAGATTGTCATTATCTATTTTCTGCTGCGCAGTCAACGCTTACTTATGATTTTGGTTAGTATAGCTTATCTCCTTTCTGAGCATGAACTATATCCTCAGATCACGGTCAGTCTCTTAGAGTGTAAAGCTATCTAACAAAATCTCTCAAGTAAAAAAAAAGAAATGCTATTTTTTTTTGATAACAATCTATCTCTTGTCTGAGCACGCATCGTATCTCAAATCACGATGCACTCTCTTAGAGCATAGATTTGCTCAAATCTTAGATCTTAAAATGAAGCAAAAGAAAATAGTGTAACTTTTAATTTCTAAATAATCAAAAATTTTATTAATAATAAGAAAAGAGATACATAAAATTGATGAACATCAAACCATCTGTTTACAAGATTCATCTTCCCTCCTGAGATGATGCAACCTAGCCACACATGGAAGGGATGCTGTCCACCATTACCATCTTCTTGCTTCTAACAAGCAGGAGGAAAAGAGGAAAAAGAGAGCTTTGTGCAGGAAGAAGAAGAAAGAAAGAAAAGTGGAGACTTAAGTGGAGAGAGAGAGGTGTGAAGGCTAGGACTAGATGGAGATGGATGGAAGAATGGTTTTGGTTGAAGTCTTAGGAGCTTTTTATAGATGTTAGGAGGTAGGAGGATTTATTGGTTAAGCAATATGGGACTAAAGATATGATAGGAATGAATAGATGAGATAAAGTGTGCATGAGAAATCTTTGATTTGGTGTGGACTTCTAATTGGGGCGTGAAAAATAAGGTAAAAAGAAGAATAGCAATGTAATTTAATTTTTCTTTTTGGCATTTCCTCCTTTCTTTCCACTCTGTGATTCATGCTAAATCAATTTGGGATGGATCATGTAGGATCTTTGGATTAGGCTCCAATTTGGTTTAGAGCTTCATAGATACGTGCCTTAATTTTCAATCCCTTGATCAATTATTTTCGATCCAAATTCTTAAAGCAACTATCTTTCTTCTTGACCCTTGGATCTTCAATGAATTGCTTCCTAGCCATTGATCGTGACTTAACCCCTTGAGTTATTTACTCTTAGCCCATTAGATATCTAATTTTTGCTTGATTGAGCCAATTTGAGTCTAGATTAGTTTATATGAGCTCAATCTCCTAATATCTGCAAAAGAGATTAAGAAGCATCAAATTCAACTAATAAACATATAATGAAATAATATTTAGTACTTTTTGTTATAATATATTAAGTAACTATATCACACCCCCAACTTGAAACTCTGCTCATCCCTCGAGCAAAAGAAAGATTAGTGTCAAATACTAGTGTGCTAAGTCGTGAGCATCTTTAGGTAATTCTAAAGAAATTGGTGTATAAAAAGAAGCTTAGTAAAGTGTGTCCTTAGGAAATTAAGGCTGCCCGGTAGAATAGCTAAGTAAAAAATATCGAATTTTCTTTCTAAACCTTTTCTTGGTCTACTCCTGTCTTTATCCTTGGTCTGTCTTAATTTAAGATAGGTTTATGATCTATACTTCTCCTGCTCATTCTTTCATTTTTTTTTTTCTTTGAAAGTATACAGTTTGTGCAATGCCTTGGCTCTGTTGGCATTCCATTCAATCCATGTAATGAGTTTTAGGCCAATGACTCCCAAATCAATTGATTTTAGGGCATTAGGTGTAGAACACCCTTCAGGCTTACCAACTTGAGTCTACTAGGTTATGGGCTAAAGCAGCTATACCAGCAAAGCTTCTTCACAAATTGCGCCACTTTTTTGATGTAACATCATATTGCTTACTTAGGCAACAAGATCCGATTACTCAGTGGGAGACCAATGTTTAGAATTTGCTCTTCTTCTTTTTTTGTTGAAAGTATCGTAGGCATTAGAACATCCCCTTTATACCTATAAAAGATAGACTCCCCTTTAGACATTAATACCGAAGTGATTAGAAGGGTCTAGAAATCATTTCGTATTCTATACTTAACCATCTATTGGGTTTTCTTAATATGCAGTCCTTGACACCATACATCTTATCTAAACCTATGCATCAATTGCTACAGAGATGCCAATTCCTTCAATTTTAAAGCATAGTCAGGTCTACCTGGACACTTCTTATCTTCTCAAGTTCTAAGTTTTTATCCCCACCCCCAACTTAATCAACCATTGTCTCAATGGAGTGGAAACAGTAAGAGTCATAACAAAAAGATAAAATAAATAGGATTGAAGAAAAAGAATACACTGTGATACTGTGCCTCCATATTGAAGGTGATCGGTGTGAAGTTGGCTTTGAAAAGTTCGAAGCTTGAAGGTGGGTATCTCTATTTATTTCATAATGAATAACATAATAATAATAATAATAATTTAAAGAAATTGGATTGCTCTCCCAAATAAGTGCTAAATTTAAAATGTCTTCAGCCAGACGTCTTAGCCTTAACCGAGGTTCATAACCATATCACTAGGCTCCTCTATTTTTCAGTGGCCAGCTCCAAGAATGGTTTTATTTTTTGACCTTTTCATTAATGGTTTTATTTTTTTGACCATTACTTAAAGGTGGTATAATAATTATTTGGATTTTCAATTTCATAGCTCCATGTTGAAAAAATTTTTTTATACTGATGTTATGGCCTAGTCCATTTCGATCTTATTTTTTCTAGGAAGAGGTGAAGCCTAGAATTATATACGGAAGAATTTTGTCCACGGCTTAAAAGATTTTCTAATAAATTGCTTGGTCATAGAAATGCCTTAGTTTTTCTTTATATATTCTAGCATTCCTCGTAGGCTTCAATTCCTAATGTCCTCAAGTTCATTTAATCTGTAATTTTCTTTGTTCTCCAGCTACATCCAAATCCATGTTCAATTTCTTTGATTGCCCACATTTGCCCTATGTTTCGAGTTTCTACGGGCAAATGACATGGCCTGTGCCAAACACAATCCTAAATGGTGAACATACCTTAATTGGTTCTTGTAAGCTGTGCGGTATGCCCAAAGTGCATCTTACTAGCTTTAGTTGACCAATCCTTTCTATTTGTGCTCCCCATCATTTTCTAGGATCTATTTGATTTGTTCGATTTGAGACCTCAAACTTGTCCACTGGTCTGAGGGTGAATAGGGTGTGGCCAAATTTTGGTGTGTATGTGTACTTCTTTCATCGGTGATGCAAAGGCTTCGATTGCAAAAGTGTGTTCCACGGTCCACTGATGAATAGCTTCTTGGAATACCAAAAATAATCGGAGAGGATATGTTCCTTCAAAAATTTGACAATAGTCTTGCTGTCATTAGATCGACATGGGGGGGGGGGGGGGGGGGGGGGAGGGGGGGGGGGGGGGGGGGGGGGGAGGGGGGGGGGGGGGGCGGGGGGGGGGGGGGGGGTGACTGCTCTACCCATTGGACAACGTAGTAATCCATGGCTCAACAGAATATATTCATTCCTAAAAAGATTTTGAAAATGGTTGCTATGAATCGATTTCCCCAAAACAATTCAAAAAAATTCCCAAATCAAAATTCGGACTTCACATTGGCATCATATCTTCTCTTTATGATCTGGCCCTACTTGTTTCCACTAAACAACTCTTGCAATAGTACTAGGCATCTTTAAATAGGTTAGGCCAATAAAATCTGCTAGCGGAGTGTAATCTC
>QRFJ01005073.1:0-12945 GCA_006176705.1 Cocos nucifera | reverse complement strand
CAATAATTCAATGGTATCATAATGTTCACTGTCTTCAATTAGGTTTGAATATCCACAACCCACATTTCAAAAGTTGATGAAAGAGCATTGCATGGAGCCATTTTTTGTGTTTCAGGTTTGTAGTCTTATTAAGCAGTCTGTTATACTAACTATGAGGATCACTATAGCCATTGTTCTAACTATGTGCTTTTCATGTTTAGGTTTTCTGTGTGGGCCTCTGGTGTTTGGATAAATATTTGTACTACAGCTTGTTCACACTTTCTAAGCTATTTCTGTTTGAGTCTACGATGGCCAAGAGTAGGTTGAAAACCCTAACTGAACTTAGGCATGTAAGAGTTGATGGCCAGACTCTGTTGGTGCATTGTGGTGGGAAGTATATATATATATATATATATATATATGTGCATGCATGTGTGCGTGGCGTGTGTGTGTGTATAGTTTCACAATGGCTACCATATATTGAATGCTTTTGGTTTCTGGTGGGTGCCAAAGCTCTCTGGCACAGACCTCCTTCCTGGAGATGTTGTTTCCATTGGTCGCTCCTCTGGTCCTAGTGGGGAGGAGAAATCTGTACCAGCTGATATGCTGTTATTAGCTGGAAGTGCAATTGCGAATGAAGCCATTCTGACAGGCAAGTCTACTCCTCAGTGGAAGGTGGTTCTTGCATCCTTTTGTTTTTTATCTGATCAGTGCATTTTTTTTTCCAGTATGGGGATATAAAGTGTTTTTTTTGGCTATGTAAACAAGGATTTTCTGTTTCTTCATTTCTTTCTTATTATTGCTTTACATTGTAATTTGTTTCTTTAGGTTTCAATTGCGGGTTGTGGTTCTGATGATAAATTGTCTATTAAACAAGATAAAAGTCATATCCTGTTTGGTGGAACAATAAATATTGCAGCACACTCCAGATAATGTGTTTCATATGTGGCTATCATGCATTGCTCATTTGTGTTTAGTTAATGTAATGCTGTTATTTTTTTTAAACATTTATGTGACTTTAATGTTTGTCTAATTGCTAAATTAATATGTAACATGTGGTCATTCAATCTGAAATCACCTGATGGGGGATGCTTGGCTGTTGTACTGCAGACGGGACTTGAGACAAGTCAATGCAAATTAATGCGAAAAATTCTATTTTTCACTGAAAGGGTAACTTCTGATTGGTAGTCAAGTACTGGTCATTGGATGGTAAGTGCCACATGCTTGTTTAATAATTCTTGTTGGGTAATTTGATGTTTCAGGTGACTGCAAATAGCTGGGAGAGTGGCTTGTTCATTCTTTTCCTAAGTTTCTTTGCAATTATTGCTGCAGGCTATGTGCTTAAAAAGGTACAACAAGCATTCACTTGCCCAACAGCCTTGTATCATGAATGCAAAATTAGGAGTTGTTTCTGGAAATCCGTTTCCAGCATTCGTTGTTGCTTGCACTAGAACTATGATACTTCATTAGCAATTTAGCATTACCTCTAATAAATGGATTTCTGCTGTTAGGGATTAGAGGATCCAACAAGGAGCAAATACAAGATTTTCTTGAGTTGTTTGTTCATTATCACTTCTGTGATACCCCCTGAACCTACCAATGGAGCTATCAATAGCTGTCAACTCATCTTTAATTGCATTAGCATGCTGTGGAATTTTCTGCATAGAGCCATTCAGAATACCCTTTGCTGGGAAGGTGCAGACTGAAGATTTTGTGATCTCTTGCAGGCATTATTAACTTCTTAGTGATCAACACCTTTGACCAACTTTGCTGGGTGCAGGTTGACATATGTTGCTTTGATAAGACAGGAACTCTCACATCTAATGACATGGTATGCCAATTAACTCAAATGCCAATATATTTCTTGTAATTACTCTTAACCTGGAGATATCTGTCTTTTTCTTTCAGGAGTTTCAAGGTGTTGCTGGTTTGGCTGATAATGCAAATTTAGAATCAGACACAAATAAACTGCCTGCATGAACAGTTGAAGTTCTGGCAGCCTGCCATGAATTGGCGTTTGTAGATATAGACTGGTATGATTGTTAGAAGCCAAACTCTTTGTGATAATAGATGATGCTATAAACAAGCTAATCGTCGATGCATAATATTCTGCAATTTATCATTGGAATATAGGTTGGTGATCCTCTTGGAAAGGCTGCACTTAAAGGAATGGATTGGATGTACATATCTGATGAGAAGGCAATGCCCAAAAGGTAAGCTGCATCATTTGTAGAGAATAGAGATAGTGCTTTATATATAAGATTCAGAAAACCTTGATAATTAATTATTGCTTACATGACTTGTTATTTTGTTTGATGTCAACTTTATCAACCCTTTCTTGGTTTGCTTTGCAATTACTAAATCCATTGTCAAAAGCAATGATTTTAGGATTGGAGCCAACATTAAACCAAAACTATGTCTATTCCAGCCCAAATTGGTTCTATCAGACCGTCCATGTGGTCCAACTAGATAATCTTTTTAGTTTTTTAACTGTAGAAATACTTAAAATGTTCTTTTGTATTATAAATTGATGTGTGGGTTGGAGGTAGGAAATTACGTTCTAAACATAATAGGTTCAAATAATGAAAAATTCTTCTTTTTTTTCTAAGGTCCATAAAATTAGTACCGTGAACCATACTGGTATTGCTATCCGTTCATTATAGTATGGTCAAATAGGGTATGGTATGCACTCTGTAGCGAGGCATGCTTCCAATTCTTTTCCTCACTCTCAGCCATGGTACTGCTCGAAATCAGGTAGTACAAGACGGTATTGGGTGGTTCCACTTGGTTTGGATTAGTATGGATCGGTTCAGCTCATATGCCGAACCAAACCCTGGTACCTGGTATTTACTGATATGTTAGAGGGTGGTATGAGTACGAGGAGATACAGTGTACACTACTTTTTCTTCCTATATATGTATATGTTTAGGTATATAGGTATACTGTATATTGCTATTCTAATAATTCCAACCGGTTTGGTTTATCCACGGTTGTGAAAGGGACTAAGCTGCACTAGACGATGGAACCCCCCTTCGTTAATGGCCTAGATGTTGCCTAGGTGATTAGGCAGCCGCCTAGGGAGGAAAGCCTTCAAATGCTTCAAATATGCATCACTAAGTTTACATATTCATACATGGACGTGCATGCCTTACAATATCTTACATATAAACCAATTTTCAGCATATATGTATCTTAAAACATATATTTTACAATAAGACAAGTCCAAAAACCATCAATTTCATGAAAATTAAAATTAATAAAACATACTGACAACATTACAATATTATCAACAATAATGATGTATAAAGTTAAAACTAGCAAATATCAATAATCACTGGTGGAAAATGATGAATAATCACTAGGAAATATTATTTTGTTTCCTTTTTTCCTTTACCTTTTTTCTTTCATTTTCTTATCCACACATCGTCACAGCTTATTAACCCGTATAATATCTTCCTTCCCAAGGAAGGATACATGACTAATCACATTCCCATCTTCCCATGATTCAAGCGTTCCTACTTAGGCATTCCCCAGAGTTTATGCACGTAGGTGCCCACCTTCAAAATGACCGGGTTTATCCAGACTAAGAAGGTTTGATCAGTTATTTTATCCTGTGTGTCAACCCATTTTAGCTTGCTGGTGACCATTCTGCCTTGTGTAAAAATAACTATAACATTTTTTGGTTGTGGTTATATCCTTAGTAGCAGGATAATTATTCTTAACCTGGAGATATCTGGCTTTTCCTTCCAGGAGTTTCAAGGTGTTGCTAGTTTGGCTGATGATGCAAATTTAGAATCAGACACAAATAAACTGCCTACATGAACAATTGAAGTTCTGGCAGCCTGCCATACATTGGTGTTTGTATATATAGACTGGTATGATATTGTTAGAAGCCAAACTCTCTGTCATAATAGATGATGCTATAAACAAGCTAATCATCAATGCATGATATTCTTGAATTTATCATTGAAATATAGGTTGGTGATCCTCTTGAAAAGGCTGCACTTAAAGGAATAGATTGGATATACATATCTAATGAGAAGGCAATGCCCAAAAGGTAAGCTGCATCATTTGTAGAGAATAGAGATAGTGCTTTATATATAAGATTCAGAAAACCTTGATAATTAATTATTGCTTACATGACTTGTTATTTTGTTTGATGTCAACTTTATCAACCCTTTTTTGATTTTTTTTGAAATGGCTAAATCCTTTGTCAAAAGCAATTTTTTAGGATTGGAGCCAGCATAAACCAAAACTATGTCTATTACAACCCAAATTGGTTCTATCAGACTATCCATGTGTTGGGTTTGACACCTCGAGTTCGACCTTAGTTGGTTCATTAAAGCCCAAGAGTCAAGAATTGATAGAGAAATCACAAGATTGAGCTCAATTAGGCTAGAACCGGAGGCAAACTGGTGAAGAATCAGCAGTGAACTGGGTTGAACTAGCCCGAATCAGGGGTGAACCAGCCGCCAGATCGATTTTGGTGCCCCTGAACCGATGCTGCATCAGCACTGTTGCGAGAGAATTTTGGACCATCCGATCGGTGCGATTGTATGGCTTCGGTGCATGAGCCAGTGGAAGAAGGCGGTGATCAACAGTGATCTGTGCATTAGAGCGGCGATCAGATGGTTGAGAGTTGTTTTGGTTCAAATGAGTGTATCTTGGTGGTTTTTTTTATCTATTTTAGGTGTTCTTGGACTCTAAAATATTTGCGACGAGCCCTACGATGTGTTGGTGGAGTTTGTGGCAGCTGGGGTATTTCTTTGAGGATTTTGAGAGTTTTTGTGAGGGATGTGAGCTTCTTGTTAAGAGATTGATGTATGAGAGTTGAGAGGGTATAATCTCCTCTTGTATTTCGTGGATTTCTCTTATAGTGAAGTTGCATGCCTCATGGAGGTAAGCCTTGAGTCGATCCACGTTATTTGATTTTGTTTTTATGCATCTCTCTTCATCCTTCCTCTTGTGCTATTGATATCATCATCGATGTTTTGATCTTGGACGAGGATCCATAGGGCCTGAATAGTGAGGAATTTTCCAACAAGTGGTATCAGAGCATAGATTTGAATGGGTTATGGTGGTGTTGATCGAGGTTGGAGAAGATGAAGAAGACAAGCTCAATTAAGGTAGAGATTAATCGATTTGATGGAAAGAGCAATTTCTTCCTATGGCAAGTGAGGGTGAAGAATGTGCTCATCCAACAAGAGTTGATTGATGCTCTTTTGTGCAAGAAGAAGCCGAGTACTATGGAGGAGAAGGATTGGAAGTGGCTTTAGATGCAAGTAGTGAGCACGATCCAATTGTACTTAGCAGATAATGTGATGATTCATGTGCTTAATAAGACTTTCTCGATGGCAATATGGTTGAAGCTCGAAGAAATATACATGACGAAGACTCTCACCAATGCTTTCTTCCTCTGGGAGCAATTCTATCAGCTATAGATGAGTAAGGGGTAGAGCGTGCAGGAGCATCTTAGCAATTTTTAGAAGATCTTCACTGATCTCCTCAGTGTTGGTGATAAGGTTGAGGAGAAGACTAGAGCATTGATCTTGCTTTCGTCACTTGCCTCTTCATTTGAGTTTTTGGTGACTGCTCTTCTTATAGGGAAAAGCATTATCCTAGATGAGGTCACTTCTACACTTCTCTAGAATAAGATTCTTAGGTGAGAGAATCGAGTCTTGAGTTCAAGTAGCGACTCGACTTTGGCGGTGACTGGAGGTGGTTGTGGCAAAGGATGAAGTAGCAAAGGATCACTAGGTGGATGGTTCAAGTCTAAGTCAAGGGACTCGAGCAAGATCAGATGCTACCGATGTGATGAATTAGGGCATCGAGTTAAAGATTGCCCATAGCTCAAAGATTAGATGAAGGATACTGCGGTAGTGGTCAATGGTGGCAACATTGATGGATTTGATGATGTATTTATGGTCTCTAATTAGGTATCTACTTCTTTAGTGGATTTTAGATTTGGCTTGCTCGCATCATGTTTATTATAGAGAGAAGCAGTTTGACTTTCTAGAGAGCAGTGAGGGTACTATTCATTTACCGATGGATCGAGTTGTGCGATCAAAGGCATTAGGACAGTCAACTTACAGAAACAAGATAGAGCATTAAGAAAGTTGAGTGAGGTCCGATACATACTTAGTTTCAGAAATAATCTGATTTTATTAAGTATACTAAATTCAAGCTACTACAGATGGGGAGCTGATGATGGAGTCCTAAAGATTGTGCGTGGCAGTATGATTATCTCGAAGGGAAAGAAGTGTGGAGGATACTATCTTTTGGTAGGGAGCTTAGCGCGAGGTGAAGCACCAAGTATAGATGGATTAGGCACGAGACAAGAGACTTGGGAGGATGATAGGCGATGTTGCAAAGTGAAATTCTTATTGCCATAGAAGACTACCCCAAGTAGGTCTCAGGTCAGGCAAGCATAGTACATGACGAAGATGAGATCGAGTGGCCTGGCTCGACTCCCAACTCTGCCCATCCATGAGCAGCTAGGCATTTGCCCTAGGGCATGAGGACGAGATCATTCATGAGCTCTCAAATTCATGTGGAGGCCAAATGTCAAGTCGAGGTAGAAATTTTTTAACATCTTGAATTCGACCTTGGTTGGTTAATTGAAGCCCAAGAGTTAAGGATTGATGGAGAAATCCCAAGATTGAGCTTAATTAGGCTAGAATCAAAGGTGAATCGATGAAGAATCAATAGTGAACTAGGCTGAACCGACCGCTAGACCAGTTTTGGTACCCCTAAACTAGCACTGGACCAGCGCTGTTGTAGGAGAATTCTAGGGGGGGTGCTAGGGCTACTAGTGGAGATGCAAATCTGATGCGTGGGTCAGCAGAAGAAGGCAGCGATCAACGGTGATCTGTGCATCAGAACAATGATCAAATGGTTGAGAGTTGTTTTGGTTCAAACGAGTATATCTTGGTGGTTTTTTATCTGTTTTAGGTGCTCTTGGGCTCTATAAAAAGCTTGCAATGAGCCCTACATTATGGTTATGAAGTTTGTGGTGGCTGAAGTATCTCTTTAAGAGTTTTAAGAGTTTTTTGTGAGAGATGTGAGCTTTTGGTTGAGAAATTGATGTATGAGAGTTGTGAGAGTATGATCTCCTCTTCTATTTATGGATTACTCTCGTAGTAAAGTTGCATGCACTATGGAGGTAAGCCTTAAGCCAATCCATATTATTTGATTGTATTTTTGTGCATCTCTCTTCATCCTTCCTCTTGTGATATCGATATCGTCATTGGCATTGCGATCTTAGGCGGGAATCCGTGAAGCCCGAATAGTGAGGGATTCCCTGACACCATGTGGTCCAACTAGATTATCTTTATAGTTTTTTTAACTTTAAAAGTACTTAAAATGTTCTCTTATATTACAAATTGAAACTAGCAAAGATCAATAATCACTGGTGGAAAATGATGATAGTAGCAATGATGCATGGTTCAATACTCAGCAGGACTGCAGGACAGAAGTAGAAATAGAAAGATAAACAAAGAAAAAGGGGGAACAACTGCAGGAGGAGGAGGTGAAGGAATCCAATTGCAGAAAAGAAATAAGGAACAAGAAAGAAGGAGAAGAAATGAGAGGAAATAAAAGGAAATCAGCAAGAATAAATAGTGATAAAGGAAAAAGAGGAATGGGAATAATAAGAGGAATGACTGGACTGCCGGATATGGAAATCGGGAGAAAATAGAGTTAGACATAGATCTGAAGCAGGAAGAAAGAAGAAAAAAGAAGAAAATGCCCGGAGAGAAGGAATAAGAAAGAAGGATTAAAAAATAGAGAAAAGTAGAAGAAGAAAAATAGAAGAAGAAAAATAGAGAAAAACATATGTTAAACAGGAAGAAAGCATAAGAAAGAAGAAAAAACAATTGGAAGAAAAGGAAACAAATCTGAAACAGGAAGAGAAAAGTAGTAAGTAAAAAAGGAAATATTTTTCTCCTTTCTTTTTCTTTCTTTTTTTTCTTTATCTTTTTTCTTCCTTTCTTATCCGCATATCGATGCATCTTATTAACCTGTATAATATCTTCCTTCCCAATGAAGGATACATGACTAATCACATTCCCATCTTCCCATGATTCAAGCATTCCTACTTAGGCATTCCCTTTAGGGCCTATTCTTTGGTGGATAAATATCATGAAAAAGTTGGTCAACTTTTCCTACTTAGGCATTCCCTTATGCACCTAGGTGTTTGTTAGATATGTGTGCCTAGAAGCCAGATTGGCCGACACTTGTAATACACTTCTAAGGGCAAAATTATAATTTTGACTATAAATAATAAAATAGATTATTTTCTATCGCAGTGTGTATTTCAAAGTGTCTGTGATACATCCCTTGAGTTAATGATAATGATAGTTCATATTTTCAAGATTTAAAAATTTAAGACATGAATTTTCATGATTAACTCATAAAATGCTTTCCGACCGTAGATCATCACGAGGATTGTGATTATTCGAAAGGTTTGGTGTATGATCGCTTCTTTAGGATGGATGAGTCTTGAGTCTACGGTGTAGAGACATCGAAGAGAGTACAAGTACTCATTAAAGAATGAGGGCATTGAGCCGTGACCACCTCGAGCAGTCATCAAAAGTCTTACCTTGTTCGATACGAACTGAGTTCGAAAGCTGTAGTAGTGTGTCTGGTTCTTTGATCTGAGGTGCATTCAATAGTTTATCTTGAAGGTGTTAATAGTTTGACTATACCATAACTCGGTCTCCTAACCATTCAGAATCCGTAAGGTGTATGTTGTTATAGCATGTTTATTGTAGGAATTGAATTTGACCATAGGGGATCTATCTACCTCGGTAGATGAGGAGCAGCCCTATGATGATCATTGAGATATAAGTCCATAAGCCCATTGTCCATGGTGAGTGAAATAATAGAAAGGAATTTCTATTAGGGTTTTCACATTGGACTTGAATCGACAATGATTAATTCATATGACGGATATTAGGGTTTGACGAGATCACCTTAACCCTAATCCATTGGAGCTCAAGAATAAGAAGAAACTTAATTCACATAAGTAACTACACCGCAGAGGTTCATTTTCAGTTTTAATGGGTTGTCGACCATGCTGCTAGGTGTCACTGGTGATTGCACTAAAGGACCATGATTTTGGTCGGGATGAATGTGAGCACTGCATGGGCAGCAGGGTCTATAAAAACCCTATCTGCGCCTAGATTTGAGAGAGCTTCTGACCTTAGCCATGCCACATAGCCCCTCTCCCTCTCCACACCACCCTCTGGTCCTCTCTCTCTCTCCACGTCCAAGAGGATTTGGGCATGAGTTAGGTGCGATCCAGCAAGTGAAAGCAAGATAGGAAAGAAAGAAGGCAGCACTGCTGCAAGAGACAACGACTGATCTTCAAAATTATTTTGAAGATCTTCAAGATTCAGATTCAGATCTAATTTTTGGAGGATAGATGAAGAAGGAGAAGATCTCTAGATCCTGTCCAAGTGAATCAGTAGAGGCCAGACGCTTGCGTGGCTACATCCAGAACCTCAGGCAACATCGAGATCATCATAGGATAATAGGATTACCCATAATCAAAGGTATAATTAAATTAATTAATTTTATTTTATTTTTTTTATCAGATCAATAAATCGGATCTGAAGAGTTTTAGATCTTATTAGAATCTTAGAAAATTTTTTTTGAAATACCTCTTGATCCAATCAAATCTAAGAACCTACATCGAAAAACATGATTTTTCCTTCAATGGTATTAGAGCAGGCTTCAAAATTCATAGATCTAATTTTATTTCAATTTTGATTGATAATTAGATGATTTTAGATGATCACATGAGATTATTAAATTTAAATTAAAAAAGTTAAAAATTAAATAATCTAGACTCTAAGCATGTATGAGATGGAATAGAATTATTCTATGTAGTCTAACATGATCATAATTTTAATTTAAATTAATATAATTTGATTCTATTCTTTTACTATTTTTGATATTATAAATATTATAATTAGATCTTAGAAAATAGAAAAATAAATTTATTTATTTATTCATATGAGAAATGATAGATGCATGTTTAGACTAGTTGTAGAATAGTTTACAAAATTATCTAAAATAAATTTTAATTTGATATGATCAATTTAAATCTTATTTTTTAGATATTTATAAGATAATTTAGATTAAAAAACATGCACGATATGATACATGAGATGTATGCAAAACATATTTTTAAGTTAGATCAATTTTATATATGTGATATATATGTAGATCTAACTAGTTTTGTTAGATTTATCATGCTTCTGATTAAGGTGTTCCCTTTGACCGTCCGGTCATAAGAACGAAGTGAGATTTAAAGGTCCTCTCCTCCCATTTGATAGGATGTTCTTATGATATGTAGAGGTGCTGCGTATTCATTCTTAATCAAAAATAAAAAACTAATTTTTTGCAAAATTCTAGATCTTGAAATCTTAGGATTTTATTTACATATTTTTTTTTATGAACCCTAAACTTAATTAAGAATTAAAATTATGAAATATATTAGGTCTAAAATTAAAAATTTTTAGATCTAAGACATATTCATAAAATTGGGTTCGGACTTAGGTAGCTCAATTAGGTCTAATGGTTGATCAAACCGAATCAAGAATCGATTAGATGGGATCAAGAGTGTTTAAATTAACCAGCCTAATAGATTAACTCTAGGTCAAGGTCAGTCACATGAGTGATCGATCAAGTTAAGACTTAATTAGGCTCAGTGGTTAGTGTTTGGATTGTAGGCTAATCCTGAATTGGTTTTGGCTCAACAATTTGGTGTCTAAGATAAGTTTGGCAGATACGACCAACTGAAATTTTTAATTGGGAGCTACTCGACTCGAATGCATTCTTGTCGAGTTAATGGCATATCCCTTCCACCGATCTCACTTATCTGACCATATTTGTCGACTCAGTCTTGATCTAAGGTGGCTAATAATCCAAGTTAATCCATGCCACTAGGTTAGTCATAATGGTTATGGCTATGTCAAGTCAAATTTAAAAGAACCTAAATCAATTTCTAAGAAAATATTAAGTCTAAGGTCTTCCTACCATTGTAGATGTTGCAGGGCCCTTTTCAGGGTTAATTATTCTCGACGTTGATCATAGTGGTTCAAGTTGCACTCGGGAGGATGCACCATGTACTATTAGGCATTGGATGCTTAGGGCTGAAGTGAGATTGGGCTACTCAATATTCGGTGATACGGTGAGAGACCAATTAGGAATTCAATCTGTGTAAATGGTGGATCTGACTTAACTAAGAAGTGGATCAATATTTCGGACATGATGAGATTCATGAATTAGAGACCAAGCTTGGGTGCACCATGATTAGAGAATCATTGGATAAGAGTTGTTCACTCATTGGCTAACCCATCATCAATAACTGTTAGAGTGAGATGATGAGTCGGTGGGACTGCACCATCCACTAGAAATCATTAATTATGGAGATTTTTGCATCTCTATAGAGAAAGTGTAGGGCTCCGAGAAAATAGTGAAAGCTAATTTGTTTACAAAATCAAACTCCTAAACAAATTGTTCAAGTCTTAATTACAATATCTAACTAGAAACTTTGACTCTCTATAGGAAAAGAAAAATATCTACATCCAACCCACTAGCCCATATCCTGGACACTCATAGACTGACCAGACCCAATTATAAGGATTGGCTTCAAAACTTTAAAATCATTTTGGGTTCCAAGAAGTTGACTCATGTATTGGACCAGGATCCTCCCACCTTACCAACCCATCTGTCTACTGAATAGAGAGCGTCTTTTGACAAATGGATGGATGAAGATAACAAGGTCAGATACTACATGTTGGGCTCGATGTCTGATGAGATTCAGCACCAATATGAAGAAATCAAGACTACCCACCAAATGTTGGCTTACCTATAAGAGTTGTTTGGTGAGCAGAGTCGTGCAGCCAAATATCAGATCACTAAACGACTGTTTAAGGCTAAAATACGTGATGGATAGTCAGTCCAAGATATTATCTGCATGGATCAAGACCTTAGAAGAGCTTGAGAAGCTCCGGAGTGAATGTTAGACCAGAATGTATAGGAATTGAATAATTATCAAATCCTGACTAATGCATTATGGCAGTTCATCATGAACTATCATATGCATAAACTTTAGAATACTCTAGCCGAGCTTATGAATATGCTGGTTACTGCTGAGCTTTCTATGAAAGGTTTTAAAGGCTCAGTACTTGCTATGGAACGGACTTCTTCCAAGAGAAAGTCTTTTGGAAAAGAAGAAGTCTGTGAAAAGGTAGAAGATGGAAGATAAAAAGAAAAGAAGGGCAGAGCTAAAGAAGAAGGCCGCTATAAAGAAAAATATTTTCATTATAATATTGATGGCCATTGGAAGCAAAATTGCCCTACATACCTAGCCACCCTGAAGAATAAGGAGACAGATCCTTCTGGAGATATGCTCGTTACTGAATATAATCTTATGGTTTCTTCTGCATCTAGTAGGTGCTTGACTTTGGTTCTAGTGCTCATTTGTGCACTTTCATGTAGGGTCTTGAGAATAACAAGGAGGCTGAGAGATGGTGAGATGATCCTACGTGTTGGAAATGGAGTAAGAATTGCTGCTGTCGCCGTGGACCTACCATCTTCGATTACCGTCTAGCTTAGATTTATACTTAGGGAATTGGATTATACCTAAGCAAGTCAGTTACCTATTCATGTTTAGCATAAGAAGACGAGAAATAGTATTTCTAATCAAATATATGTCAATCAGACATCACAAGATAGTATCACAATAAGTATAAGTCCACCACGCATTCTAATATGACTGTATCCACATAAATAAATCATCCTGGTATGAAAAGAAGTAACCAACACCAAAACGTCACGACTGCCTAATCCTGTAAACATCACAGAATATACGAAACAAGTTCACAAATCTATTAGAGACTGTATCAGATATTACTTAAAATTACCCACAGAATGTCGAGCAAAAATCTCTCTCTT
>QRFJ01005072.1:67929-139912 GCA_006176705.1 Cocos nucifera | reverse complement strand
CCTAATAATAGTTCATTAAGTTCCTTGGCAAGAATTTAAAAAGAAGGAAGGTCTCCTTTTAAAATTAAGATGAGAGATCCTAAGAGAAGATGCTTCTAGTCATGGTCTAGCTTCATCGCCAACCCTAGGGATTTGCTTAACTAGATATTATTTAGATTAAAATTTGAAAATAAATTTAAAAGTAAAAACTAAATTCCTACACTACTAGCCAGAATTCATGTTTCTAATTTTTTAATATATGATAAAATTTAAACTAGCCTAATAGCAAAAATTTATTGCATAATTTAAATAGCATGAATATAAACTAACCTAATGCTGGAATTAAAATTAAAACAAAAATTTATTGCTAGAAAAAGTAAACAATCTTAATAACATACTATTTAACTCCTAAGCCATTGATAGGGGCTTGGAGTTACAAAACAAATAAACTAAATAACTCTAGCTTTCTCTCTTTCTATAGGACAAGAAGAAGGAAGTAGATGGATTGGAAAATACTTCTCAAAAAAAAAAAATCACTTTCTCTCCCTCTTTTCTCCCCCCCCGAGAGTGAAGTGTTATTATTTTTTTATAGGTGAAGGAAAGTGTGTCGGCCCCGCATAAAAATAGAGTTGGTTTTCCATCTCTATCCGCTTCAACGAGTTCTATTTTCTCAAAGCTATCCACTGGATCGTCGCATCGCACCCGCTTCTATTTTCTCAGAGCTATCCATAACTTTCTTCTTTCGGATAACTCAAGCACCTGACAATCAAATAGAAGGGAGGAGCTATGCTGTTGGGAGACAATCCGTCTAGACATGAGGATGGGATGGCATGATGGCATGGAGGAAGATCGGGCGGTTCATTATGAAGCTGGGGGCGACGACCGGACGGGCAAGATGGAGGCTGCGATCGATCGTCAGATGGAGAGCTTTTGGGTGGTGCATGGGAGGTGGTTCTGACGAGCGTTGACTTCGTGCAAGCGGCGATGATGAAGTATCTTGACCTGAGTAATGGAGCTTGGGCATTCGATCGGTCAGCTTGGTGAGCTTTCAATCAACTCCAGCGATCGTTGCTTGGTCAAATGCAGAGAAGAAAGGGGAAAGGGCAGCTTTTTCCAACATCTTCAATGGATTCCAGTGAGGTGGCGATGGTTGAAATGTTGAAAGAAAAGAAACTGTCCCTTTTTTGAATTTTTTCTGATGATCGGCAAGGTGAATGGAGGCGAGGTGGAGGTAGCAAGTTCTCGACAACGATGAGAGCAAATGATGATTTTTCAGGGATGATCGAACGATCGGATTGGCCTATGGTTCATGGCCCTATTCCATGGACCAACAGTCATGGAGGTTGAAGGTTGAAGGTTAGGGATGACTGCTTTCAAATTCGTACAAGAACTGATCTTCTGACTTTGTTTGACCTTCGATTTCAATTTCGATCGTACCGTTGGAATCTTGGAAGCCTGCTCTTGATGTTGGCATGTGCTTTCATTAGAAACACTGCATAAAAGTATCAATTTTAATTAAATAATTTAATTTTATAAATAAATTAATCCACTTATATTTAATTTTTATGCATTTATCACTCCCCCCAACTTGAATCTTACTCATCCTCGAGTAAAGATAATTTAAGAAAGGCTACCAAAAACTTCTAATATCATACACAAGTGTACTAGACTTAAAGGTTGTTCTCATATACTTTTTATAAGTAGAAGATTTCTCATTAGATAGTAGATGAAACAAGTCATTAGGGTATTAATAACCTCAAGTAAATTAATGAAGTGCAAACTCCTCATTTTTCAAAGATAGTTCTTGACCAACTCCTACTATTATTTCTGAATCCTCTACTCCATTGGAGTAGTGAGATATTATTTTTATGCAAGTAAGTTCCTCTTATTATTATTATTATTATTATTATTATTATTATTATTATTATTATTATTATTATTATTATTATTGTTGTTATTATTATTATTATTTGAATGTACAGACCTTGCAATGTCTTAATCTCTCAAGCTTTCTATCCGACTCTTGTAACAAGTTTTCGACCAATGTCTCTCAGACCAGTTGACCTGAGGGCACTAGGTGTAGAATACCCCTCAGGCTTATTGGCTTGAGTCAAAAAGGCTATAGATCAAAGCTGGCTGTCACACCTCCACTTTTTGATGCGAGACTCAACGCTTACTTAGGCGAAGAGGCCCAGTTACTTGGTGAAATAATGCGCAGGGCCGATGCACTCTCCTTCACCTATAAAAAAATAATAACTCTTCGCTCCATGGGGGGAGGAAAAAAGGAGAGAAAGTAAACTTTTTTTTTTGAGAAGTATTTCCTAACCCATCTACTTCCTTCTTCTTGTCCTTCAGAAATAGAGAAAGCTAGAGTTATTTAGTTTATGTTTTTTGTAACTCCAAGCTCCTGTAAATGGCTTAGGAGTTAAATAGTATGTCATTAAGATTCTTTAATTTTTCTAGCAATAAATTTTTATTTTAATTTTAATTCCAGCATTAGGTTAGTTTATATTCATTCTATTTAAATTATGCAATTAAATTTTTGCTATTAGGCTAGTTTAAATTTTTGCATATATTAAAAAATTAGAAATATGAATTCTGGCTAGTAGTGTAGGAATTTAGTTTTTACTTTTAAATTTATTTTCAAATTTTAATCTAAATAATGTCTAGTTAAGCAAACCCCTAGGGTTGGTGATGAAGCTAGACCATGACTAGAAGTATATTCTCTTAGGATCTCTCATCTTAATTTTAAAAGAAGATCTTCCTTCTCTTTAAATTCTTGCTAAGAAACTTAATGAACTATTTTTGGGTTTCAATCTCTTTATAGTTCATATTTGATTCAGCACAAGAAGGGCAAAGAAAGAAGTCTCAACAATACTTATATTCTATTCTTTTCTTTCTTGTAAAATCTTGATAGATTATAGTTGAGTTTTAATCTCTTCATAATTCATACTTGGTTGATACAAAGAAAGAAATTTGGAGGATATCATTAGGGAGATCAGTAGAAAAGATTTTCTAAAACATCGATCTAGTGGATTCAAAAATCTTAGGCTTTTACATTATTTATTTCTTCTAAATTTCGTTAACTTGTGATCATTCTTGTTGGACCTCACCTAAGTGGGGCTTTAGATATAGGTTAAATACCATTTTCTCATGAGATCGATCCGTACTTGCTAGACATGCTACTCTGTATACCGTGCGCTTGCAGTTATAACTTTAAAAATTCATAATAAATTTTTGCCGCCATTGCCGGAGAAAGCTGGTTTGTTTTAAATTATGTTTTAAATCCTTGCTTTAATTTGATCTATTTTAAGTTGGTGAGTGCTGGAAGCTAGGTACGTAGTTTAAATTTTTCTATTAGAAATTTTATCATAATTTTAGTTTAGTTTAGTTCTTCCTTTAAATTTGTTTGATCTCTTTTTTATTTGTGCATAGCATTCTTAAATCATTTTAAGGGCACAGACCTTAACAAGATAAGGTGAGGATTTTATCACCCTCCCTTAACCCACAAATAAGACTCCCTCATTTGCATTAACCTAAGCCTTAACTAAAATTAATTAGACACTGACCCTTGGGACATTCGAGCTCATTAGGAGAAGTACACCTAAGAGTTATACCAAGCTAGATTCAATCATTGAATTGGTGTCTAGGAAAGTGGTTCAGGGATTAAGTCTCGAAGAAAGGCGGTTCTTTAATTGGTTTTGTTTGCAGATCTGGCCAATCTAATTGGTATCTAAAGAAAGCAATTGGGGGAACTCCGCCAATCTTACACTTACGTGGCTAATTTAGTGAATTGGTTGAACTTGGAGTGCTCGAAGGCCGACTTGGAAGAGTTAGGAGCTGTTTAGGTCTAAGCGGATCTTAGGTTAGGATTAATTTATTTTAAACTTATTTGAAAATAAAAATTTTTGCTTTAGATATTTTCAATCTCTATTTTTCTAACATAAGGTTGCCCTGGCATAATGGGAAGTTATGTTGCATGGTTGTCCAAGGATATGAAAAGATTGAATTAACTTAGAACTTAAAAAAGAGAGTTTAATAATAATAATAATAATAATAATTAAGAAAAAGATTGAGGACATCAAGAATATAATGAATTCTAACATCCGTGTGGAGAAGGATTTCAGGTCGACTAGTCAAAATGGATTTAGTTCCTGTTTCAGATCCTACAACCTCAACATCCACAATGGATTTAGCAAATCAGCCTCAACCTCAAACCCTTAAGGACTTATGTTATCCAGTTTGTTCCATCCAAGCCTCTTGCATCAGGTTGCCCCAACCCACAGTAAACAACTTTGAAATTAAACCTCAAATCATTAACATGCTTTCAAAATTCATGAGAATAGAGGATGCATATATATTCATTAGGGAATTTGAAGAGATTTGTGCAACCATGAAACTATAACAATTGTCAGAGGATGAAATTAAACTGAGATTAATCAATTTTATCCTTAAGGATAATGCCAAAAATTGGCTTTATAATCTTCCAAATCAATCTATCACGACCTAGTAGGGCTTTATGAGAATATTCTTGATAAAATATTTTTCTCATCATAAAACAGCTAGAATTAGAAATGAAATAAACCAATTCCATCAACTAGCTGGTGAATCATTCTGGAAATACTTCGATCGATTCAAGAACCTCTTGACCTAATGCCCACACCATGGAATAGAAACTTGGAGGCTATGCCAAATAATTTATGAAGGGTTAGATTCAAATTCTCAAACAATGTTAGAATCCATGTACCAAGGATAATTTATGTACAAAGAACCAAATGAAGCCTGGCAATTTCTAGAAGACCTAGCCAAGAAAAGTTTACAATGGAAAACAACTAGGAGACTAGAAAAATTCATACCTTCAAGAGGTGGAATACACCAAATTCAAACCTTCCTAGCTGCAAAAGCCAAAATTGCAACATTGACACGTCGATTAGTGGCCTTAGAACTTCAGAGACCAGCCAAAGTAAAGCAAGTGTCTGCACCCATGTGCAACAGGTGCAATGCATCAGACCATGTCCTTGTGGAATGTCCCCTCCTGATGAACCCAATAGATAATGGATGTGCATAGGTGAATGTCACATATCAGAGATTATTGAACAATTTCTATGCACCCACTTATAACTCGGGATGGAGGAATCATCCAAATTTTTCATGGTCACAAAACCCAAATGTAGATGGTCCAAGTTTAAATCAGCAGAACCCAAAGCCTAATCCTGTAATGAACACTTTGCCACCACCATGCTTTAATGAAAAGAAAGTTAATTCTTTAGAGAAAAGCCTGGAAGCCTTAGTCAAATCTAATGCTGACACCAATGCCACCTTAAGTAATTTCATGCAAACCATAGAACAACTTTTGAATTCAAATTCCTAGGCCATAGTCCGTTTGGAAATGCAAGTGGGGCAGCTAGCATCCACTATAAGTGAACATGAATGGGGTAGGCTGCCTAGCTAACCTAAGATCAACCCAAGAAACCAAAATGGTAGACCATCCCAAGGAAACCAAGTTAATCAAGTTAATGCTATTCATTCCTTGAGATCAGAAAAATAAGTGGACAATAAGGTAGATACACTTGACACTAGAGAAGACTTGAGTGCTGAGCCTGTTGAGCCACCCAATAAACAATCTACCTTACAAACTCAAGCTCTTGAAACTGATTGTGTACCAAATCAGGTGCCCACAATCTCTAGAGCTCCTTTTCCAAATCGATTAAGGTCTAATAAACAATCAAAATATTTAGACAAAATGTTACAGGTATTTAAGCAAGTTCAGATAAATATCCCTCTACTAGACATCATTCAACAGGTTCCGACTTATGACAAGTTCTTAAAAGATCTTTGTACCAAGAAAAAGACCACTAATGTACCAAAGAGAGCTTTCATAGCAGCAAGTATGAGTTCATACTTGTTAAATCATATGCCCATAAAATACAAGGACCCAGATTCTCCAACAATTTTATGTGTCATAGGAGAAACCCATATTGAGAAGGAGTTACTTGATTTAGAGGCTAGTGTAAATATTTTGCCCTATTTCAGTTTTATGAGCAATTAGTATTGGAAAAGCTTCAGCCAACAAGGATCATATTACAATTAGCAGACCGATCCTTTAGGATCCCTAAGGGAATGGTAGAAAGATGTTTTGATTAAGGTTGGAAATTTTATTTTTCCAGTTGATTTTGTCATTTTAGAGACTGAGCCAATATGAAATCCTAAAGGATTAAATTTCAATGATTTTAGGAAGACCATTTCCTAAATACTGCTAATGTGCTGAAATTCAATTATCAGAATGGACTTATGAAATTGTCTTTTAGAAATATGACTATCGAGCTGAATATTTTCAATTTGGAAACAGGAAATCTACCAAGCATGCTAATGTAAGTATAGTCCAAGATGAAATTTATGAACCATAGACATTAGCGATGAGAAAGTCGATCTTGAATCTAGTATCTGGCCAACCCAATGAATATGAGAACCTAGATAAAATACTTGGAGATAATATAAAAATGGCCAGAGATGGGAGCCTCCCACTGAACCATTCATAGAAATGACTAAACCATCACCTGAGTCATCAAAAGAAGAGGCACCCAAAGTAGAGTTGAAACCCCTCCCTGAGCACCTTAAGTATGTATATTTAGGTCCAGAGAAAACCTTGCCTATAATTATTGCATCAAACCTGAATCCTAACCAAAAGAGGAAGTTATTACCGAGTTCTTAAGAGAAAATCGAGAAGCAATAGGCTGGACCATGGCAGATATTAAAGGAACAAGCCCTTTCATAGTTCAACATAGGATACACCTAGAGGCAGAGGCTAAACCAACTTGAGATGTCCAAAGAAGATTGAACCCAGCCATGAAGGATATAGTCAAAAAAGAAATTTTGAAGTTATTGGATAATGAAATTATTTATCTCATTTCTGATAGTTCGAGGGTAAGCCCTGTACACAATGATACCGAAAGAAATCTGGGGTAACAAGTAGTCCTAGAATGAAGCTAATGAACTTATCCCAATTAGGACCCAAACAAGGATGGAGGGTCTATATAGATTATAGAAAATTGAATGCAGCTATAAGAAAAGATTACTTTTCTTTGCCATTTATTGATCAAGATGTTAGAAAAAGTTAGTCGGACAAGAATTTTACTATTTTCTAGATGGATACTCTGGTTATAATCAGATCTCCATAGCTCCTGAAGATCAGAAAAAGACCACATTCACCTGCCCATTCGGAACCTTTGCTTATAGACGTATGCCCTTTTAGACTATGTAATGCTCCAGCAACCTTCCAGAGATGGTATGATCAGCATATTTTTCGATATGATTGAACGATTTTCTAGAAATTTTTATGGATGACTTTTCTATCTTTGGACCTAGCTTCTCTGAATGCTTAAACCATCTAAAGACTTATTCTAGGAAGATATAAGAAGAAGCATTTAGTTCTTAATTGAGAAAAATGTCAATTCATGGTTCAGAGAAGGTATAGTTCTTGGCCATGTTAATTTCAAAGAAAAAAATAGAAGTTGACTAAGGCCAAAGTTGACCAGATTGCAAGTCTTCCACCATCCAAGACTGTTAAAGAAATTCGTTCATTTCTTAGGACATACTGAATTTTATAGAAGGTTCATATCTGATTTTAGCAAAGTAGCTCATCCTTTGACGAACTTGTTAGCAAAAGAAGCTAAATTTGAGTTTACTTCTAAGTGCCTTGAAGTCTTTTGAATTCCTTAAAAAGGACACTCATTTCAGCCTCCCATCATTCATCCACCTATTCTGGACCGAACCTTTTCAAACTCATGTGCGATGCATCTGATCATGCTGTAGGTGCAGTCTTAGGTCAAAAGAATCAACATAAGCTACCGAGAGTTATTTATTATGCAAGCAAAACATTAAATGATGTGCAGCTTAATTACACCATCACTGGAGAAAGGAAGTTCTTAGCTGTTGTCTTTGTCCTTAAAAGAAATTCAGATCCTATTTGGTTGGATCTCATGTTATTGTCTATACTGATCTCTCAGCCATTAGACATCTCCTAGCAAAGAAAGATGCTAAGGCACGTTTAATTCGATGGATCTTGCTCCTTCAAGAATTTGACCTAAAAATTCAAGGATAAGAAAGGGACAGAGAATGCAGTTGCTGATTCATTTATCCTGAATCATAGTTGCACCATCTAACGAACCACCTGTTCAATGAGTATTTTCCAGATGAACAACTCATATCGATGTCCACTGAACCTTGGTATGCAGATATTGTGAATTATTTAGCCATTGGTAAAGTACCTTCTAATTGGACTAGTCAGGATAAACACAAATTCTTTTTCCCAAGTAAAAGTATTTTCATTTGGGATGATCCATATCTTATTTAAATAGTATCCTGATCAGATCATTAGGAGGTGTGTCCCTGAATAATGAGGTTAAAAAGTATTTCTATCATTTTGCCATGACCAAGCATGTGGTGGTCATTTCGCATCCAAGAAGACTACTGCCAAAGTACTTCAATATGGATTTTATTGGCCTAATTTATTTAAGGATGCACATGTGTACTGCAAAAGTTGTGATCGATGCCAACAAATGGGTCGGAATTACAAAGAAAGATATGATGCCACTCAATCCAATCTTGGTAGTTGAAATTTTGATGGTGTCTGGGGAAATTGATTTTATGGGACCATTTTCAAAATTCCTTCGAAAATGAGTATATCTTAGTGGCTGTTGATTATGTTTTCCAAGTGGGTAGAAGCTATTCCAATGTAAAGTCCAATGATAGCAAAGTGGTCATTAAATTTCTCAAGAAAAATATTCTCTCTCGCTTTGGTATCCCTAGAGCAATCATTAGTGATCAGGGAATATATTTTTGCAATCAACCCTTTCCCACTCTAATGAAAAAATATAATGTTACCCACAAGTTGGCCACACCTTATCATCCTCAAACAAGCAGGCAAGTAGAAGTGTTCAATAGATAAATCAAATAAATCTTGGAGAAAACTGTTAGTGCCAATAGAAAGGATTGGTCTATGAAATTAGTTGATGCACTTTGGGCATACCACACCGCCTACAAGACAAATCTAGGAATGTCTCCTTATAGGATTGTGCTTGAAAAATCATGTCACTTGCCTGTTGAGTTAAAACATAAATCCATGTGGGCAATAAAGAAAATAAATATGGACCTTGACGTAGTCGAAACCCATAGGAAGCTTCAGATAAATGAATTAGAAAAACTAAGAAATGAAGCTTACGAGAATGCCAGGGTATACGAGGAACGGATGAAAGTATTTCATGATCAAGCAATTCATAAGAAATCTTTTACTCTTGGGCAAAAAGTTTTATTATATAATTTGAGGTTACATCTTTTTCCTGGAAAGCTTAGGTCTAGATGGATAGGACCTTTCGTGGTTAAAGAAACCTTCCCATATAGGACTGTTGAAATTAAAAATCCAAGTAATGGTGTTACTTTCAAAGTTAATGGTCAACAATTAAAACCATTCTTAGAATTGCCTACTAAATCTATGGAGGAAGCCATGGTTCTTTATGAACCAACATCTCTCGGTTAGTCTGTTATCACTATTTAGTCTGGCTGAAGACTTTAAACTTAGCGCTCCTGGGAGGCAACCTAGCTTCTTTCTTTCTAATTAGTTTTCATTTTAGCATTATCAGATCAAATAAGCTCCATTGGCTAAGTTGGGGGGAGAGCTCAAGAAAATTCTTCCTCAGGTGTCCTCGTTCCCTTTTATACCATATCATGCTTATAATTAGAAATTATTTTCTTGGGGGAATAATAAGCAAAATAAGTAAATAATTGGATGCTACCCTTACCTTCTTAATCTTACACTTGTCAATTTTGGACTTAGGTTAAATCACACACTTTTGATAAGTAATTGATTGAACAGTCTAGATGATTTATGAAATGATGAGGGGCAAAATATTAATAGACTTAAGTAAAGAGGGCAAGTAAGAATGAAATCAGTTTTTGGATAATTCCAACCCTCCTATTTGCATCAAAGAAGAATCTAATTCTTGGATATGTGTAGGTATTAGTAAATGCAAAGTTCTCTTTCTTATAATAATAATTAAAAAATAAAAATAAAAAAATAAAATAAAAAAATAAAAAAAAGATAATAAAAGCAAATTTTAAGCATTGTTTCATCGAGTAACCGAGCCTCCTTGCCTAAGTAAGCATTGAGTCTCGCGTCAAAAAGTGAAGGTGTGAAGAAAATTTGCTATATAGCCAGCTTTGATCTATAGCGTTTTTGACTCAAGCTAGTAAGCCTGAGGGGTGTTCTACACCTAGTGCCCTAAGGCGAACTGGTCTGAGAGACATTAATTGAAAACTTGTTACAAGAGTTAGATGGAAAGCTTAAGAGATTAAGGCATTGCAAGGTCTGTACATTCAAATAATAATAATAATAATAATAATAATAATAATAATAATAAGAGAAACTTACTTGCATAAAAATAATATCTCACCACTCCAATGGAGTAGAGAATTCAGAAATAACAGTAGGAGTTGGTCAAGAACTATTCTTGAAAAATGAGGAGTTTACACTTCACTAATTTACTTGAGGCTATTAATACCCTAATGACTTGTTTCATCTACTATCTAATGAGAAATCTTATACTTATAAAAAGGATATGAGAACAACCTTTAAGTCCAATACACTTATGTATGATATTAGAAGTTTTTGGTAGCCTTTCTTAAATTATCTTTACTCGAGGACGAGTAAGATTCAAGTTGGGGGGAGTGATAAATGCATAAAAATTAAATATAAGTGGATAAATTTATATATTAAATTAACTTATTTAATTAAAATTAATATTTTTATGCAGTGTTTTGAATGAAAGCACGTGCCAACATGAAGAGCAGGCTTTCAGAATTCCAACGGTATGATTGAAACTGAAATTGGAGGTCAAACAAAGTCAGAAGACCAGTTCTTGCATGGATTTCAAAGCAATCATCCCTAACCTTCAACCTTCAACCACCATGACTGTTGGTCCATAGAATAGGGCCATGGACCATAGGCCAATCCGACCATTCGATCATCTCTAAAAAATTACCATTTGCTCTCACCGTTGCCGAAAACTTGCTGCCAGCACCTCACCTCCATCCACCTTGCCGATCGCCAGAAAAAATTCAAGAAAGGGATAGTTTCTTTTCTTTCAACGTTTCAACCATCGCCACCTTGCCGGAATCCATCAGAGATGCTAGAAAAAGCAACCCTTTCCCCTTTCTTCTCTACATCCGACCAAGCAAGGATCATCGGAGTTGACTGAAAGCTCACCAAGCCGATCGATCGAATACCCAAGGTCCATTGCTCACGATCAAGATCCTTCATCATCATCGCCCGCATGGAGTCGACGCTCGTTGGAACCGCCACCCATGCACCATCCAAAAGCTCTCTACCCAATGATCGATCGTAGCCTCCTTCTTGCCCGTCCGATCATCGCCTCCAGCTTCGTAGCGAACCATCCGATCTTCCTCCATGCCACTGTGCCACCCTATCCTCGTGTCCAGACGGATTGTCTCCCAATAATGTAGCTCCTCCCTTCTGTTTGATTGTCGGATGCTTGAGTTGTCTAAAAGAAGAAAGTTATGGATAGCTCTAAGAAAATAGAAGCGGGTGCAACACGATGATCCAGCGGATAGCTCTAAGAAAATAGAAGTCATTGAAGCAGATTGAGATGGAAAACCAACACTATTTTTATGCGGGGACGACACGCTCTCCTTCACCTATAAAAAAATAATAACTCTTTGCTCCGTGGGGGGAGAAAAGAAGGAGAGAAAGTGATTTTTTTTTTTAAGAAGTATTTCCCAACCCATCTACTTCCTTCTTCTTGTCCTTCAGAAAGAAAGAAAGCTAGAGTCATTTAGTTTATTTCTTTTGTAACTCCAAGTCCCTGTCAATGGCTTAGGAGTTAAATAGTATGTCATTAAGATTGTTTAATTTTTCTAGCAATAAACTTTTATTTTAATTTTAATTCCAGCATTAGGTTAGTTTCTATTCATGCTATTTAAATTATGCAATTAAATTTTTGCTATTAGGCTAGTTTAAATTTCTGCATATATTAAAAAATTAGAAACAAAAATTCTGGCTAGTAGTGTAGGAATTTAGTTTTTACTTTTAAATTTATTTTTAAATTTTAATCTCAATAATGTCTAGTTAAGCAAACCCCTAAGGTTGGCGATGAAGCTAGACCATGACTAGAAGTATCTTCTCTTAGGATCTCTCATCTTAATTTTAAAAGGAGACCTTCCTTTTTTTTAAAATTCTTGCCAAGGAACTTAATGAACTATTATTGGGTTTCAATCTCTTTATAGTTCATATTTAATTCAGTGCAAGAAGGGCAAAGAAAGAAGGCTCAACAATACTTATATTCTATTCTTTTCTTTCTTGTAAAATCTTGATGGATTATAGTTGAGTTTTAATCTCTTCATAATTTATACTTGGTTGATACACGAAAGGAATTTGGAGGATATCATTAGGAAGATCAGTAGAAAAGGTTTTCTAAAACATTGGTCTAGTGGATTCAAAAACCTTAGGATTTTACATTATTTATTCCTTCTATATTTCATTAACTTGTGATCATTCCTATTGGACCTTGTCTGAGTAGGGGTTTAGATATAGTTTAAATACCGTTTCCTCATGGGATTGATCCATACTCGCTGGATGTGCTACTCTGTACACCGTACGCTTGTGGTTATAATTTCAAAAGTTCACAACAAATTTTTGGTGCCATTGTCGGGGAAAGCTGGTTTGTTTTAAATTATGTTTTAAATTCTTGGTTTAATTTGATCTATTTTAAGTTGGTGAGTGCTGGAAGCCAGGTACGTAGTTTAAATTATTCTATTAGCATTTTTTTCATAATTTTAGTTTAGTTTAGTTCTTCCTTTAAATTTATTTGATCTCTTTTTTATTTGTGCATAGCATTCTTAAATCATTTTAAGGGCACAGACCTTAACAAGATAAGGTGGGGATTTCATCACCCTCCCTTAGCCCACAAATAAGACTTCCTCATTTGCATTAACCTAAGCCTTAACTAAAATTAATTAGACACTAACCCTAGGGACATTCGGGCTCATTAGGATAAGTACACCTAAGAGTTATACCAAGCTATATTCAATCATTGAATTGGTGTCTAGGAAAGTAGTTCGGGGATTAAGTTTCAAAAAAAGGTGGTTCTTTAATTGGTTTCATTTGTTGACCTGACCAATCTAATTGGTGTCTAAGGAAAGCAATGGAGGGACCCCGCAAATCTTATGATTCAAAAACCTTAGGCTTTTACATTATTTATTCCTTCTATATTTCATTAACTTATGATCATTCTTGTTGGACCTCACCTGAGCAGGGGTTTAGATATAGTTTAAATACCGTTTCATCATGGGATCGAGGCATACTCACTGGACATACTACTCTGTACACCATACGCTTGCGGTTATAACTTCAAAAGTTCATAATAGAGTTATAACCGCAAGCTAATGGTGTACAGAGTAGCACGTCCAGTGAGTATGGATCGATCCCATGAGGAAATGGTATTTAAACTATATCTAAACCCCTGCTCAAATGAGGTCCAATGTTTTAGAAAACCTTTTCTACTGATCTTCCTAATGATATCCTCCAAATTCCTTTCTTTGTATAAACCAAGTATGAATTATGAAGAGATTAAAACACAACTATAACCCATCAAGATTTTACAAAAAAGAAAAGAATAGAATGTAAGTATTGTTGAGCCTTCTTTCCTTGCCCTTCTTGTACTGAATCAAATATGAACTATAAAGAGATTGAAACCTAATAATAGTTCATTAAGTTCCTTGGTAAGAATTTAAAAAGAAGGAAGGTCTCCTTTTAAAATTAAGATTAGAGATCCTATGAGAAGATATGTCTAGTCATGATCTAGCTTCATCGCCAACCCTAGGGGTTTGCTTAACTAGATATTATTTTGATTAAAATTTGAAAATAAATTCAAAAGTAAAAACTAAATTCCTACACTACTAGCCAGAATTCATGTTTTTAATTTTTTAATATATGTAGAAATTTAAACTAGCCTAATAGCAAAAATTTAATTGCATAATTTAAATAGCATGAATATAAACTAACCTAATGCTAGAATTAAAATTAAAACAAAAATTTATTGCTTGAATAATTAAACAATCTTAACGACATACTATTTAACTCCTAAGCCATTGATAGGGGCTTGGAGTTACAAAAGAAATAAACTAAATAACTCTAGCTTTCTCTCTTTCTGAAGGACAAGAAGAAGGAAGTAGATGGGTTGGGAAATACTTCTCAAAAAAAAAAAATCACTTTCTCTCCTTTTCTCTCCCACGGAGCGAAGAGTTATTATTTTTTTATAGGCGAAGGAGAGTGTGTCGGCCCCGCGTAAAAATAGAGTTGGTTTCCCATCTCAATCTACTTCAATGACTTCTATTTTCTTAGAGCTATCCGCTGAATCATCGCATCACACCCGCTTCTGTTTTCTCAGAGTTATCTGTAACTTTCTTCTTTCGGACAACTCAAGCACCCGACAATCAAATAGAAGGGAGAAGCTACATTGTTGGGAGACAATTCACCTGGACATGAGGATGGGGTGGCACGGTGGCATGGAGGAAGATCGGGCGGTTCGTTACGAAGCTAGGGGCGACGATCAAACGAGCAAGAAGGAGACTATGATCGATCATCGGGTGGAGAGCTTTTGGGCGGTGCATGGGAGGTGGTTCTGACGAGCGTCAACTCCGTGCGAGTGACGACGATGAAGGATCTTGACTGTGAGCAATGAAGCTTGGGGGTTTGATCGGTTGGCTTGGTGAGCTTTCAATCAACTCCGACGACCATTGCTTGGTCAGATGCAGAGAAGAAAGGAGAAAGGGTAGCTTTTTCCAGCATCTCCGATGGGTTCCAACGAGGTGGCAACAATTGAAACGTTGAATGAAAAGAAACTATCCCTTTCTTAAATTTTTTCTGACGATCAGTAAGGTGGATGGAGGTGAGGTGCTGGCAGCAAGTTTTCGGCAACGATGAGAGCAAATGGTGATTTTTCAGAGATGATCGAACGGTCATATTGGCCTATGGTCCATGGCCTTGTTCCATGGATCAACAGTCATGGAGGTTGAAGGTTGAAGGTTAGGGATGACTGCTTTGAAATCCATGCAAGAACTGATCTTTTGACTTCGTTTGACCTCCAATTTTAGTTCCCATCGTACCATTAGAATCTTGAAAGCCTGCTCTTCATATTGGCACATGCTTTCATTCAAAACACTGCATAAAAGTATCAATTTTAATTAAATAAGTTAATTTAATATATAAATTAATCCACTTATAATTAATTTTTATGCATTTATCAACAGTCGAACTCCTTTCGGACACCAATAGGTAAACTCCTTCTGGATTCTCCTAACAGGAGAACTCCTTCTAGACTCCAATAGCCGAACTCCTTTCAGACTCTCCCAATAGGTGAATTCCTTTCGTACTCCTCCAACAGATGAACTTCTTCCAAGATTCTTCTCAGTAGTTGGGTTCCTCCATCGGGCAAATTCTTCCTTGAGTTTCTTCTCTAGAAGAGCTTTGCGTAGATCTCTCCAATAGATCTACTTCCTAATTCCAAAAGAGTCTTCACTCCTACATAAATTTAGTCTCGGACATGGTATGAACCGACCCACACCCGGACTATCTTAGAGGAGTCCGAACTCCTCTAGAACTGATATAGCTCAAAGGTCATCATCAATCGATGCCTACTCCTCCAAACTTTGATTATCAAATCTCAAATGGGCTGACACCTCGCGATAATAGACACTATCCTCCTTAACAAACTCCACATGGCCCCGAGTGGCCCACTATCCGATAGTTACGACTATTACTATCAACTTTTTATAGGCTCCATTTATAAAAGGGATCCTCCAAATATATTTTCTCTAGGCTCTCTTCTCCTTCTCAATACTCTGCAACTCTCTCGACTGAATACTCTATTTCTGTTGGCCAAAAGAGCTGACTTGATCGTCAGAGGATCTTGTTAGAGCCATCCCCCCAGGCTCTGGATGAGACTTATTTTGTAGGTCACCAACGGTGATCTCTTCTTCTCCAACTTCGATGCTTCTCCGACGACGATCAGATTTTGCACCAACAAGATTGGTGCTAGAGGAAGGGCCCTCTCTTCCTGAGGTTTTCTTATTCTTAAAGGAGTGCTTAGCAGTGATCTTTCTTCTTCTTCTCTAGAGTCCTTTCCAAAAAAAAATGCCTCCAAAAAAAGCTTCAACCCAGCGATCAATGGCCTCTGTAACCAAATCCTATCTAGATCTATCCGCTCTCACTTCAGCTCCAATAACTCAAGCTCCACCTACAGCCATGGTGGATGCAGAGTAGTTCAACATGCTAGTCTAGTAGGTTTACGATCTCATGAAGGTGGTGCAGGCCATGCAGCGGTAGGCTCCGATGCCAATTTGATCAGAGCAGACTTCTCTAAAGCCCCATGATCTGGTTTGGGAATGGTCGACTTGGGTTAGCCGATCGGTGACCTCTGAAAAGAGACAGTAGAGAGTCGAGAGCCCTTGCTCTGATCATGACTCTATCTCTAGGGGAACTTTACCCTCGTTCAATTAAAAGATCTTAGAAATCTATGATCGAGAGGATTTGGATCGAAAACTACAAAAGATGAATCAACGGATCAAGAAACTCCACCATGCTCCCCCCTCTCATGGTAGTGATATCTGTATCGATCCTCCTTTCTCTCAGCGCATCATGTAGGAATCGATCCCATCGAACTTCAAGCTTCCTCAATTTGAGAGCTACGATGGGACCTTCGATCCAATTGATCACTTGGAGGCCTTTCAGACGATGATGCTACTCCATGGTGCACCATATACCATTCTCTGTCAATCCTTCTCATCCACCCTAAAGGGAGCCACCAAGAACTAATATTCGGCCCTCAAGCCGAATACCATCTTCTCTTTTGACTAGATGAGCCATCAATTTACGTCTCATTTTGTTAGTAGCTGACGTCCCAGGTGGGGCTCAGAATCCCTCATCAACATCAAGCAATAAGAGAAAGAATCCATCCGAGCTTTTGTTAATCAATTCAATGCCGCTGTGCTAGAGGTCCGAAACCTAGATCAATCTATTGTGATAGCCATGCTAAAGAGCGGCCTTCAGAAGAACAATCTGCTATTCTTCCTAAAGAAGAAGTACCCTAGGAATTTTGCTGATATGCTAGCTCGGGCTGAAGGATATGCCCAAGCGGAAGAGGCCTTCAAGGCCAAGGACAAAGAAGTCGTTGGAGAGTGGCAAATCGATGAGCTAGGTAGGCTCGCTGAGGAAGGAAAGTCAAGTGAAGCTCGACCATGCTCCCGAACTTCCCTTGAGTGAAAGTGAGCCCGAACTCCTCTTCGGGCTCAAAAGCAAGGAAGCTCCAATAGAAGGGCACGATGGGGATCCCCCCTCCAAAGGTTCCATAATTATGCCTCCCTCAATGCTCTGAAAATGCAAGTGCTGATGGAGATTTAGGAACAGCTGTCGAGGCCTGAAAGAATGCACTCCCATCCTAGCAGACACAACCCAAATAAGTTCTGCCTCTATCTTCTTGACCACAATCATGATACTGAAGAATGTATTTAGCTCCAAAGATGAAATCGAAGAGCTCATCAGGTGAGGCAGACTCGATCGATTCCTGCAGCATCAGCCTGAAGGGCAGAAAGATCGGCTAAGGGCATTATCACAACCAGAACCATAAAGAAAGGAGTAGCAAGAAGATCGGCCACCCCTTAGCATCATCAACACCATCTCTGGGGGACTTCGATGAGGGGAGGATAACGGGTTAGCTAAGCCCGAGAAAAGGTAGAGAACTGAAGAGCCCATCGCTTTCACCGATGAGGATGCTTAAGGAGTCCAGTTCCTGCATAATGATGCGGTTATAATCTCTTTAAGCATTGCCGACTATGATGTGCATTGCATTTTGGTAGATAATGGAAGCTCTGCTGATGTTTTGCTTTATGATTCTTTCTCAAAAATGTTCTTACTCAATAACCACTTAGGACCTATAAACTTTCCATTGGTAGGCTTCACTAGCGATGCCGTGCCAGTTAAGGGCATAATAACTTTGACTGTGATTGCAGGGCAATGCCCGAAGCTGGTTAAGGCATAGGTCAATTTTTTAGTCGTAAAGGCTCTATCTGCCTATAATGCTATTCTCAACTGATCTGATTTGAACATGCTCCGAGCAGTGGTGTCAACTTATTATCTAAAGATGAAGTTTCCAACTAGCTATGAAATTGGAGAGATCAGGAAAGATCAGGCATTGGCAAGATGCTGTTACTCCATTGCCCTACAAAAAAACATCCAGCTCGACCTTTGTCTTATTGATGGGCTGGATGTCCATGATGACCTTACCGAGGAGTGGGGTGAGCCTATGGAGGACCTCATATCTATGCCCTTAAACGACGGGAGCATGAAGTACACTATGTAGATCGGCTCCAATTTGGAGGATAAGGTTTGGGAGCGACTCGTCACCTTCCTCAGGTAGAATGTGAACATCTTTTCTTGGGTCCCAATAGAGATACCAAGAATTGATGCCAAGGTCATGGAACATCGGCTGGCCGTTGATTCTAAGTATCAACCAGTAAAAGAGAAGATGCGCAACCACACCCCGAAGAGGCAGAAAGCAGCTATAGAAGAAGTAGGCAAGCTTCTCAAAGCTGGATTCATATGGAAAGTTAACTATTTGAGTTGGATCTCAAATGTGGTTCTCATCAAAAAGGCAAACGGCAAGTGAAGGATGTGTATAGACTTCAAAAAGCTGAACAAAGTCTGCCTAAAAGATAGCTGTCCTCTATCCAAGATTGATCAACTAGTAGACGCAACCTCAGATCATGAGCTTCTCACCTTCATGGATGCCTTTTTTGGCTATAACCAAATATGGATGGCACCGAAGGACGACGAGAAAACTACTTTTGTTACTGATCGTGGTCTTTACTGTTATAGAGTTATGCCTTTTGGACTCAAAAATGCAGGGGCAACATATCAGTACCTAATCAACAAGATCTTCAAGGAGCAGATCGGCTGCAACATGGAGATGTATGTGGATGACATGCTCGTCAAAAGCTGAGCTTCAATAAAGCACATCGCTAACCTCAAAGAAACCTTCAGTGCACTCAAGAAGTACAAGATGAAGCTGAACCCGACCAAGTGCGCCTTTGGTGTGACCTCAGAAAAGTTTTTAGGATTTATGGTGTCAAGGCATGGGATTGAAGCAAATTCAGAGAAAATTCAAGCTATTCAAGAGATGACTGCTCCAAAAATAATCGAAGAAGTTCAACATCTGACTGAAAAAGTGGCATCCCTAAATCGCTTTGTCTCGAGATCGACCGAGCAAAGCATGCCCTTCTTCCAAGTTCTCAAGCAACCAAAAAACTTTTGCTAGACGACGAAGTGCCAATGGATATTTGAGGAGCTCAAAAACTATCTTAGCTCAGCCCCACTACTGGCAAAGCCTAAATCTAGAGAAGAATTATTTTTGTACCTAGCAGTCTCTCCGACGGCCTTTGCAGTAGTCCTGGTCAAGGATGAAGCTAAAATATAGCGACCAATCTACTAAGCCAAGTCCTGAGGGATGTAGAGATCAGGTACTCTAAGTTAGAAAAATTGACTTACTCTCTTCTAATTACTGTCAGAAGACTTCGACCTTACTTTCAGGGGCACACCATAACGGTCCTTACTAATCAACCAATAAAAGCAGTCTTTCATCGAATGGATGCTTTCGAAAGAATCACAAAATGGGCAATTGATCTTACAGATTTTGACATCAATTATCGACCCCAGCCATTGATCAAAGATCAGATATTGATAGATTTTGTAGTAGAATGTATCATTCCAGATGAAGCCGAGTTTGAACAGAATAAGATCGGCATCCCATGCTTGTAATCAAGCCTTTCCGAAGAGAGTGCCAATCTTTCTGAAGGTTTTTGAACCCTGTACGTGGATGGTTTGTCTAATGCTGCTGGATTAGGCATGAGGTTGGTCTTAATCAATTTTGAGGGAGTCGTCGTCGAATATGCGCTATGCTTCAAATTTTCTGCAACTAATAATGGGGTCGAATATGAAGCACTGATCACTAGGTTAAAAATAGCAAGAAAGTTAAAAGTAGATCGGCTTCAAGTCTACAATGATTCTCAATTTGTGGTCGACCAAGTTAGTGGCAACTATGAAGCACAAAAAGAAAGTATGATAAAATACCTTGAGAAAGTAAAGGATTTGACTCCGGCCTTCGATAGTTCTAGCATTCAATAGATTCTGAGGGCAGAAAATATAAGAGCCAATCTTCTCTCTAAATTGGCCACTTTAGCCCCAGTCGAACTATCCAAAGAAGTATTTTTTGAAACTCTAAAATGCCCAAGCTTAGAGGAATCATAGCTTGTTATGTAGATGGAGCATGAGCTGAGCTGAATTGACCCATTAGTTGCCTATCTCAAAGAGGGAGTTCTTCCTCATGATCCGAAAGAAGCTCGAAAACTCAAAAATCAAGCCTCCCAGTACATTTTGTATGAGGGTAAGCTGTATAAAAGATCGTATTCGCTACCACTTTTGAGATGTTTCCGACCTTCAGAGGTTGACCTCGTATTATGGAAAGTGCATGAGAGAATTTATGAAAGTCATGTCGGAGCCAAATCCCTATCACAAAGACTACTTCGGCAAGGATACTATTGGCCGATCTTATACCAAGACTCTATAGAGTATGTCAAGAAATGTGATCACTATCAGAGAAATACAAACATACAAAGATAGTTGGCCTCTAAGCTTACTCCACTAAGCGCACCTTGGCCATTTGCACAGTGGAGAATGGATATACTTGGCCCTTTTTTAATGGCATCTAGACAACGAAAGTTCCTCCTAGTTGCGATCGACTACTTCATCAAATGGGCCAAAGCCGAACCACTAGCAAAAGTTACTGAGGCCAAAGTACAGGACTTCATTTGGAAGTCAATCATCTGTCGGTTTGGTTTGCCCCAAATTCTCATAACAAATAACGAGCGATAGTTTGCTGGGATGTGCTTTGCTGAGTTTTGTGAAGATCTAAACATCTCCCATCACTTTACGTCAGTGCTCCATTAGCTGGCAAATGGTGAAGCAGAGGTGACCAACAGAATTTTACTATAGGACATCAAGGCAAGGTTTGAAAGAGTAAGAGGGACTTGGGTAGACAAACTCTACCACATCCTTTGGGTGTACCAAACTACTCATAGGCTACCAACTGGGAAAACATCATTCGCCCTAGCCTTTGTTGGGATGAAGGCAGTCATTCCAATCAAGCTTAAACTTTCATCAGCATGGGTCGTGGCCTTCAATGAGTATCGTAACTCATAGGACCTCAGAGTCAATCTTGATCTATTGGAAGAAAAGAGAGAATATGCCCAAGTTCAAATGGTAGCCTACAGACGAAGAGTAGTCGGATACTATAACTCGAGTAAAAAGCAAAGTATTTAGAGTAGGGGATTTGGTGCTTTGATGAGCATCCGTTTTGAAGCCTCAAGAGCAAGGAAAGCTCATCTTGAATTGAAAAGGTCCGTATAGAGTGGAGGAGGTCATCCAGCCTGAAACTTACCGCTTGAAGGAGCTTGGAGGAGTGACACTCTCACGGCCTTAAAATTCGAAAAACTTAAGAATGTACTATCAGTAGCTTTCCTTCAATAAAGTTCTTTCTATTTTAATATCATTACTTTTTGGCACAAGAATTGTGTAATGACAACTTTGAAGTAACCAAAAGTGGTCCGTTAGGAATAGGAGGAGAACCTCATCTTAACGTGAGCAAGATTGAAGGCCTTGTTGAACTAAGATGAGATGAGGAGAGAGGTCCTACCAACAGTCCTAATGTATCCCTATAGCCCATTAGGAATAGGAGGAGAACCTCATCCTAACATAAGCAAGGTCGAAGATCTCGTTGAACTAAGATGAGATAAGGAAAGAGGCCCTACCAACGGTCTTAATGTGCTCCTACAGTCCATTAGAAATAGGAGAAGAACCTCATCCTAACATGAGCAAGATCGAAGGCATCATTGAACTAAGACGAGATGAAAGGAGAGGCCCTACCAACGGCCCTAATGTGCCCCTACAGTCCATTAGAAATAGGAGGAGAACCTCATCCTAACGTAAGCAAGGTCGAAGGCGTCATTGAACTAAGACGAGATGAGGGAAGAGGTCCTATTGATGGCCCTAATATGCCCCTGCAGCCCACTAGGAATAGGAGAAAAATCTCATCCTAACGTGAGCAAAGCGAAGATGAGAACCCACCGATGGATCCAACGAACCTCTACGATCATACAAGGGGTGGAAGGTCAAGGCCACGCAGATTTAAAATGAGAGAAAGGTCAAGGCCCTACTAATGATTGATGAGCACATTCTCCTACGACTGCGCCAAATGCCAAAAAAAAATCCCATCCTAATCTATGGAATGAACCCCTGACCCAACGTCCACGACAAGTATCTTATTAGAAATAAAAGAAAAATGAGGCATCCAGAATGGAATCAGCAAGAGATGACAATGAAAAAGGTACTATTTTATTATGAAGTTAAGTTCATTACAAGTACAAGTTAATAAGATCAATTATAACGGGCACACTATAAGCAAAATAGAGGTTGGCAAAGGCCGATTGTGTGAGAAAGCAAATGCATTACAGACAAGATAAAAATCAGTGAAATCAATTATATATAAAAAAAGGAGGTGAAGTCCCATCACCAAAGCTTCCTTTAGTTTAAAAATTTCTTCCTTTAGCTCCTTCTTCTTGTATAGATCATCGATGTACATCCTGTTGGAGTATTCAAATTTGGACTTGTGCTCTCATCGCTGCTTTCTCAAAATCTCAGATTTAGCTTCAGCATCTTTGACGGCTTGACGCTCCTAGGTCAACTGGAGCTTCAATTATTGAACTTCGATTTTGTGCACCCCAACAGCCTCCGAGAGTTCGTCGACAGTCCTCCTCAGAAAGAGGAGCTCCTCAAGTTCATTGCTTGATCTAGCCTGCTGAACGCTATGAAACTTCTTCTGAAAATAGGTCACCTCATCCCTGGCAGCCTTTAGCTCGCCTTCAAGCCTGGACATCTTCCCTGCCTAGGTCGTTAGGTAATTATTGTGCCAATCTTCAGCATCTTACAAATACTTCTGAAGCTGGGAGAACTTCTTCGACCAGTTCCAGTCATGCTGAGCTTCATCGATGGACCATGGTGAACTTCCTTCTAAGAGATGAATCTTCTCTTCCGCCTTCTTGAGATCAACTTCTAGAGAGCTGATCTTCACTGTGAGCACCCAGGACTTGTCGCTCACGCTCTTTCGAAGTTCGGCAAGCTCCTTCTCAAAAATTTTTTTCCAAATGCTGAAGCTCGCCAGTCCTTCATGTATAAACTTTGGAGGTAAGTAACTTCCTTAGTCGCCTCCGTAGCCTTTTTTTGAGTGGCCTAAAGATCGACCTCAACTCTCTTCAATCTTTTTTCTCAATTAGTAGACCTTTTTCTTCAAACCCTTTATTAAAGGCTTGAATGAAATCCCCTAAGGTAACGGGTCGGTGTCAATCGGAGAAAGAAAGTCGTGGCCTTGATCGACAGAGATGTTCTGAATCACATACAATGCAAAGTGTAAAGAAAAAGAAGGATTTGCTCTCACTACTTCAAATATGTTTGGTACACCTAAAAAAATAAAAAAATAAAATAAAAAAGAGGATACATAGATGTCAAAAGTTTAGACCTCGGGTGGCTCACCCACTAGAGAGGTCAGAACATTCTCGATCGACTCTAGAACTTGGGCAGGCTTGGATGCTACACCTGCGAATTCGGGAGCGATCTCGGCATCGGCACATGAAGGATCGACTCTATCCTCTGGCTCTTCTAGGAGGAGATCCAGATCAATGTTGGGAAAATTCTTGACGACTCGCCCCATGCAGACCTGGAACCCTTCCAAGAAGGCTTCCTAGGCAAAGTCTATTTTGATGTCCTCCATATCCTTGGAGGACTTGAAGTTTTGCACAGCTCTTTCTATGGTAGCGCTAACCTCCTCTTGCGCATTCCTTTTCTCCTTCTTTTCTAGGGCTAGCTCGGCCCTCAACTTCGCCATCTCATCACGCTCCTCTCTCAGTTCATTCTGAAGGTGTTCGACATCAGACGAATGGATCTCTAAGGTGACCTTTAGAACATCAGCCTCGGCCCGGGCCTTCTCGACTTCTATGCGAGCTTCTTCTAGGGCTCTAAAAGCTTCGGTCCGATTTTGACTTGCTACTTCAGAGTGGGCAAAAAGGTAGTGTCCAAGCTGCAAAGCATAACAAATCAGAATCATAAAAGATCCCAATTCCAAAGCTTAATGGGCATGAAGTTAAAATCAAAAGGAATCACTTACCTCTAGAAAGACAGCAAATGATTCATCGAACCTCTCAACGTTGTCCTTCTGGTGCATTCTTTCAATGATATGGGGAAAGATGCTCCCCTCCATTAGTACCTGGATGACCTCTCGATCATCAACTCTATTCCTGGCCAAGGTCCCCTCCTGTAGAGCTTTTAGCCTTCCACCCGATCTTGCCGATGATCCTCTTCTTCTTCTTCTCCATAGCTCCCTCTTACCGAATAGGAGCAAGAAGGATGGCCTCATCAGATAGGGCCAGGCTCGGCACAGTAGCAGCGGATTCAAGGGCTGGCACGGATCAAACCGACATAGCCCAGCTTGACTCTCCAGTCCGAGCCTTCTTCTGTGGTTTGTCAGAAGAACCGCCCTTTCTTTTAAGGGTCCAAACCACCTTCGTCAAGCAATTCCATTCCTCTGGGTCATTTCTATAAAGATAAAGTTAGGAGATCAAAAAAATGAATACCATCCAGCTGGCTGAATATCATAAACTACCTATCGGGTTAAGAGGACTAAGGTCAAAATTGAACAAGATTTGCTCATCTAGGAGTCTAGGAATTGGTGGAGCGTCAAAGGACTTTAGCTTATTGGCTGAGCTCCGATCTTCATTTTCTAGCCTAGGAGCTCGGCGAACCGATTCCCTCACTTCATTCCATAGGGGTAGTCCTAGTTCTAGGGTGGGATGGAAAATGAAGAAGAATTTCTCCTTCCAGCCATGAACAGAGGAAGGGGCACCTTTAAGCAGTCCCTTCCTCCCAAACTGTGGAGACACATACCACCAATTCTTAGCGATGGGATGATGTTTAAAGGTAAAAAAATTATGAAATAGGAAAATGGTAGGTCGGACACCTACCATTATGCACAGGAAGAGGAATCCTATGATAAATCTAAAGAAGTTCGGTGCCATGGCAGCAAGAAAAATATTGAGAAACCTAAATAAGTTAGCTATGAAAAAAGGTAAAGGTAACCTAAGTCGGGCCCAAAAGGTTTCGACATACAGACAGATTCAGTCAGGAAGGGGTGAGCAGGCTCCGAGAGTTCAAGCTCATACTCAGGAGGAATTCTAAACCAAATCCTAGCTAAGAAAAGGTTGTCAGTCGAAGTCTACAAGAAATGGTTGCAAGCACAAAATGACGGACCAATCCCAAGGGCTCGGCCTCCTCAAGAGGTGGGTTTGTCAAGCTTAAAGGAGTCAGACTCTTAGAATAAGTTGACCAAGATCCCTCACTAGACATTTGGATCAAGGTAAAATCAAAAAATTATCTAAAAAAATCAAAAAAAAATGAGACATTCAAGCTTCGATAAGAATAGAAGGAACGAAAAAGTAAGAATGCAGAGATAATCTAAAAAGTGTTAGAAAGCTGACCTAAATTGGTTGAGAAGACCAAGGAGATGGTGAATGGAGCAAGAATCGATGGAAGATATGTCAAAAACCAAAGAAAGCAGCTTGGGCTCTTGCTCAAGATGAAGAAAGAAACTAGAGGGAGGAAAGAAAGATTTTAGAAGTAGAGACTCGGAGGAGGAGAGCAAGCTTAAGTAACCCCTGGAGCCCCAGAGTAGTTATAATTGCAGATACTTCAGGCAGACTTCTGATGGAGTATTCGAAAAACATCTCTTCAGGTCACCATGCATGTATGAAGCTTCGATGCCAGCCCAATAAAAGTCAAAACATCCCATCCTACCTAGAAGCGAGAAATCCAGCATGATCGAAAAATCCTTCGAACTTTGGTAGTCTCCATCTTACTCGCATCCTTCGAACTTTGAATTCGAAAGTAGGAGGGCTAGTGTTAGAGATAAATCCACACCTACCAAAATTCAACTGAGATTCTAACTAAATTAGTTCCGTCTGATTATGGTTATAGAAACCAAACCTCAACCCATAGGATTATTCAAGCTCTGAATCATTCTAAAATGACCAACCTCTGATACTATAGCCAGAGAATTTGATTGACCGAGAAGACTGATTTTAGATTCGACAAGACATTGTGGATTCCTTCTTTAGGCAAGCTTGAACAGTCAATACCATTCTAGAGAACCGACCAAGTCTCTAGCACCTACGCATCCCGTTCGATCGATCTTTCTCCAATGGCCGAACACCTTTAGCAGCCAAACTCCTTTCGAACTCTCCCAATAGGCGAACTCCTCTAGTAGTCAAACTTCTTTCGAACTCCAATAGCCAAACTTCTTTCGGACTCTCCTAACAGGCGAATTCCTTCCAGACTCCTCCAATAGGTGAACTCCTTTCAAGATTCTCCCTAGTAGTTGGGTTCCTCCATTAGACAAATTCTTCTTCAGATTTCTCCTCTAGAAAAGCTACGCGCAGATCTCTCTAGCAGATCTACTTCCTCCAGAAGAGTCTCCTTTTCTACACAAATCTAGCCTTGGACATGGCATGAACCGACCCACACTCGGACTACCTTAGAGGAGTTCAAACTCCTCTAGAATTGATAAAGCTCAAAAATCATCACCAACTGATGCCTACTCCTTTGAACTTTGACTATCAAATCTCAAACGGACTCGCACCTCATGACAATAGACACTATCCTTCGTAACAAACTCCACGTGACCTCGAGTGGCCCACTATCCAATAGTTACGATTATCACTATCAGTTTGTTACAAGCTCCATCTATAAAAGGGATCCTCCAGATATGTTTTCTCCAAGCTCTCTTCTCCTTCTCAATACTCTGCAACTCTTTCGATTGAGTACTCCATTTTTGTTGGCCGAAAGAGCTGACTTGATCGTTGAAGGATCTTGCTAGAGCCAGCCCCCCAGGCTGTAAATGAGACTTATTTTGCAGGTCACAGGTGGTGATCTCTTCTTCTCCAACTCTGGTGCTTCCCTGGTGATGACTAGATTTTGGACCAACAGTTTCCTCATTTGGTCTTTCCATAATTGTGAGGTGGATTGCCCACCGCCAATTTGCAAAATTAGGCTGACTTGCCAAAATGGGACCATGTTTCTCGAATAACATCAGGTCGGTCACAGCCAATCTTTACACACCTTGGTTAAAACCAAGGATCTAGTTGAGCCAGATTAGGGTGAAGGCCCACAACACTAGGGCATCTGATCAATCACACACATTTTTCTTAGAGGAAAAAAATCTTCCTTCTATAGGTCTTGTTTGCATTAGTTCAACATATTAAAGTTGCTTCAATTACAACTTGCGACCCTAGTAGTATGCAGTTAGAAAAACAACTTGGGTGGCTGACTACCCCATACATATCCAATCCTTTTTATTTGATGAATATAGATTTAGATATAAATATTAATTGTTGAGAATAAAATAGCTCCCATTGAAGTCTAGTGGAATGTTCAGTCATAGTATGGCTTCGTTTGGAGTCATGACCACCATATCCTAACTTCATCCAAGCCTCTCTCCAGTTCCATTCTAATTTAAAAAGGTCGACCTCCAATTTATGTATGCCGGACAACCTTCTCAACTATAATTGTCAGCCCTCTTCTGATGACCATAGAATCAGCTAAAAGCATGATGAACTTCATCCGAACAAACTTGAACAGTGAGAGAAATTATTAATCAACTGATCCTGATCCTAGTATTGGCAGAACTCCGTCAAGCATCAAATATCAACACAGGCTCGACTTTGTTTATCGGCCGACCTCAAAGGCGGCCAAATTCCCTCACTGTGGATGACGGTATACTTCACCAATCTTATATCAAGGACTTCAGCCAGCCAAACATCTTTTCGATCAAACTTCATTCAACTAAATTTTTTTCTAGCCAAATTTTTCTACTCCATTTTATAAATGGCAGCCGACCTTGAAAGCAGCCGCACTTTCAAGAGTAGCCAGAATAGAGCCAACAAGTAGCTGCGAGTCTTGGTGGTCACTTGTCTCAACTTTTAGTCGAACTCCTCCAAAAGCCCTAGCCATGGTCCTCAATGAAGAACCCACTACCCCCTCTCTCTAACCTCCAGCCTGAATGTTCATATCCACTCTCGATGACCCTAAAGGCGGCCAAGCTCCTCAAAGCCATCAATGGCAGCACTGGTAGAATCCAACCAACTATAGGCCTGTCTTCCATTGCTTAGAAGCCAACCTTCAAGTCTAGCTAGTCCAAACTCAAATTCTTCATCCCAATGTGAATAACCAGCTACCAAGCATGGATGATTCCAACTTTTCATCCGAACTCCATCTAATAAAACTTAACCACCTACAAGTCGCAATAAATGATAGCCCACCCTCTGTAACAAACTCCACATGGTTCGAGCATCCCACTAATATTCTGTTATGGCTATCACTTTCATTTTGTTATAGGCTCTGCCTATATAAAGAATCCTCCAGATACATTGATAGGAGTGCGATGTTGTCATTAAGACATCATATTTATTAGTTTAATCCAACTTCTTAAAATAATTAAAAATACGTAGATAGCAGTGAGTCGGGTCGAATCCATAGGAAAAGTAGTATTTTTAGATTTAAAATCTTTAATTTTTGAAAAAAAAAGGAAAGAAAAGAGTTTTAAAATTAAAAATAAAGTTAAAAAATAAAAAAATAAAAATTAAAAGATGCAAAAATTTAAACTTGATACTAAGATCTACTAGTTAGATCTTAGCATCTACTTGCAATAAAATAAAAAGCAATAATTAAAGTATAAAAATTAAATTATAATAAAAATAAAGAGCATGAAATTAAAGAGCATAAAAATAAATATTACATTAATTAAAATTTTAGAATTTAAATACATAAAATTTAAAAAAAATAAAATAAAATAGCTTGATCTCTGATCGACATGGGTGGAAAGATGGTGTAGAAGCCCAGCTTTTTCCTCGACACCAGTTGCCTTGAAGCAGCCATTAACCTAGAGCCTAGCTTCACCCTATACCAAAGCTTTACCTTGATCGAAGATGCTTGATTTCTAAAGGCCTGGGGTCCTTTTTATAGAGCTAGAAGGGCTGGAGAGTTTTCTTCTGGGCAATGTGGGACTAAGGAGCTCTTTGATCATCAAAATATGAAAAAATTTGAGTAAAAATTAGATTAAAAGAAGTTCTAAATGAATTCAATTACTCTAGATGAAATCTGACCATTGGTAGAAATCCAACAAACAAAAAATTATCAAAATCAGATGTGTATCAGCCCAGATCAGGTCGGATTAAATTTTGGCCGTCTGATCGCACATTGATGGAGAAAATTTGGTCATTGATCGTGCGTCGGGAGTCTTGATCACTGCCAAGAGCATTTTAGACCATCGGATCATATCCTGGATTGAGCACTGCCATTGGATGGTGATTCGCATGAATTCTAAAATTGAATCAAATACGAAAATAACCACAGTCGTTCAATCTTGACCGCAAGCTACCGCACCCATCTGATGATGCAATTACTATTCCCATGGACCGCATGGACCAGCCGCACTGCACACTACAGCCAATCAATGCTCCTATCACTGAGTGAAAAGACCAGATTGTCTTGTGAGCCACGATAAATTTTTGTGGACCCTTTAAGGTTCAAGGTCTGCCATGTGTCGCGTTGTGATTTATCGAATTCTACTGAGCTGACGGTCCACGCCTAGATCGTGGACTGGCTGGTGGCTTCTGCGATTGAGTTGACTTTGACGGCTTCGCTTGGCTTAGCTTGGTGGCTTGGTTTGCGGAGCCGGCTGAGTCATTTTTCTTTTTTTTTATTTAATTTTTATTTATTTTATTTTTTTAAAAATTTATATCTTCTTCGTTTTAGCTTCATTTTGCTTAAAACTTATTTCATTATGATCAAAAAAATGAGCTCATTCCATTGACAATAAACTTTTATTTTTTAATTTTTATTAATTTTTAATTATTTTTTAATTAATAAAAATATTAATTTTTTAAAGAAATATATAAATTAATCATTAATTTTTAAAAATTAATATAAATTAATTAATAAATTAATATTTTTATTGATGAATTTATAGTACTTATCACATCCCCCAACTTAAGCTTTGCTCGTCCTCGAGTAAAGAAAGAATTTAGTTTTAAATACATTTTAACTTTAGAGTTTCAAATTTTATCTAAGTAGTTTTCAAAATGGCTATTGATATTCAGTAGAGCTTAAGTGAGATATATCATTGGGATATTAAGTAAAGAATATTAAATTTTTTTAAATTTTTTCTAAATTATCCTATCTTTATCTCTAATTTGTCTGAACTTTCATATAGGCAAGTATATTGCTACTTTCATCCTTCATTTATTCATTTTTAATTTTATATTGCCCACTTTTTGATGTGAATATCATTGCTTACTTAGACAATGGGACCTGATTACTCGGTAGAAAATCATTTTTTTCTTTTAATATTGTACCACTATTGAGTGTCTTAATCCCTTAAGCTTTCTATTTGATTCATGTAGCAAGTCTTGGGCCAATGACTCCAAAACTAGTTGGCTTTAGGATACTAGGTATAAAATATCCCTCAGGCTTACTAGCTCAAATCAAATAGGCTACGAGTTAAGACTAACTTTACAATGAGCTTCTTTGCTCTTTTCATCTTTTGACATGAAACTCAATGCTTGCTTAGGCAAAGAGGTCCGGTTACTCAATGAGAAGTACTTGAAAACTATTTTATTAAAATAATTTTTTTATATGAAGAAATATATAGTTATCCTACATAAGCCTATAAAAAGTAGACTTTTCTTTGATGCTAGTAGAAAAAATTAGAAATGCTCCAAGAAAGAATTTTTTATGTTCTAGTCTTAATTCTTTATTAAATTTTCTTAATACTTGATTCCTCAATATCTCATAGATTCTCTGATCTGTGTATCAATTTTTTTTTAAAATACTTAGTTTAATTCGATTCTTAAGCATAATCGGGTGTCTAAATACTAAATACTAATCTTTTTTGGAAACTTAAAATTTTAAATTTTTTATTTTTCTCCCCCTCCAACTTAATCGATATTGTCCTCAATAGAGAAGAAAAAATAAAGGGTATAATAAAGAACATGAAAGAATACACCTAACTTTTGTTTCAGCACACGCCTTTGAAAATTTAGGCCCTCCCTCTGACTTATTCAAATTATTCTAAAAAGAAAATCAACTAAAAAGATAAATTAAATTAAAAAAAATTAAATACTGGGTTACCTTCCAATAAGTGCAAAGTTTACCATCTTCAGCCAGACATAATGCAGCTTACTATCCTATGTCAAATATTGGATTGACAAATTTCAATGATTTTGGAATGCCAATCTCAGAAAGTTGATTTATAATCTCATTATTGATATATTCATTGTTAATTAGGGAAATATAATTTGTGACCCCATTCTCAGACCCATGTTTATTAAGAATTTCTCATATTTGTTCTTCTAAAATACTCATAAATGGAGTTTTTGTATTAGGAGTTAAGTTTGATTCAATGGGTGCTGGAATACTGACAAAAGGTGGTTTTAATTTTGGAGGTAAATTAATGTGATCTTTCTTAAACAACTTCATTAACTCTTCATTACATGCCTCTTGATTTTTGTAAGAAGAACCTACTTCTAGGGTTGAAGGGAACAGGACATTAGGTTTATAACTTTCAAGTAAATCATCTATTCTCTTTTTTCCTATGTCTATCTCATTTAAACTAGAACCAGCATCAGTACTAGTTTCTGGATCGGGTTCTTTTATGTGGTTAGTCTTAGTACTAACCAATTCTTCTAAATTTTCATTTTGAACTATTAAAGGGCTTATTCCTTTAATGTCTGCCATGGTCCAGCCTATTGCTTCTCAATTTTCTCTTAAGACTACTAATAATTACTCCTCTTGGTTAGGATTCAAGTCTGATGCAATAATTACAGACAAGGTTTTCTCTGGACCTAAATATGCATACTTGAGGTGCTCAGGGAGGGGTTTTAACTTTACTTTGGGTGCCTCTTCTTTTGATGACTTAGATGATGGTTTGGTCATTTCTATGAATGGTTCAATGGGAGGCTCAACAGACTCAGCACAAAAATCTTCTCTAGTGTCAGGTGTATTTACCTTATAATCCACTTATTTTTCTGATCTCAAGGAATGAATAGCATTAACTTGATTAACCTAGTTTCCTTGGAATGGTCTACCATTTTGATTCTTGGGGTTGGATTCAGGTTGGCTAGGTAGCCTACCTCGTTCACGTTCACTTATGGTAGATGCCAGTTGACCAATTTCTAAGTGGGCTATGGCCTGAGAATTTGAATTTAGAATTTGGCCCATGGTTTGCATGAAATTGCTTAAGGTAGCATTGGTGTTAGGCTTTTCTTTAAAGAACTAAGTTTCTTTTTATTAATATTAAAGTCTGGTGGTGATACGGTGTTTATCACAGGATTAGGCCTTGGGTTCTGCTGATTGAAACTTGAATCGCCTACATTTTGGTTTTATGACCATGAAAAATTTGGATGATTCCTCCAATCTGGATTGTAAGTGGGTGCATAGGGATTGTTCAACAGTCTCTAATATGTGGCATCATTCACTTATACACATCCATTATCTAATTGGTTCATTGGGAGGGGACATTCCTCAAGGACATGGTCTGGTGCATTGCACCCGTTGCATATGGATGCAGATACTTGGTTCACACTGGCTAGTCTCTGAAGTTCTAAGGCCTCTAGCCTATATGTCAACATTGCAATTTTGGCTTCTGCAGCTAGAAAGGTTTGGTAAATTCCACCTCTTGAAGGTGTGGATTTTTCTGGTTCCCTGCTTGTTTCCTATTGTAAACTTTTCTCGGCTAGATCTTCTAAAAATTATCAGGCTTCATTTGATTTTGTGTACATAAATTGTCCCTGGCACGTGGACTCTAGCATTGTTCGAGAATTTGAATCTAATCCTTCATAAATTATTTGGCATAGCCTCCAAGTTTCTATTCCATGGTGTGGGAATTAGGTCAAGAGGTTCTTGAATCAATCGAAGTATTTCCAAAATGATTCACTAGCTAGTTGATAGAATTGGTTTATTTCGTTTCTAATTCTAGCTATTTTATGATGAGGAAAATATTTTTTTAAGAATATTCTCATAAAGCCCTCCCAAGTTGTGATAGATTGATTTGAAAGACTATAAAGCCACATTTTGGCATTATCCTTAAGGGCAAAATTGATTAATCTTAGTTTGATTTCGTCCTCTGATAATTGTTGTAGTTTCATGGTTGCACAAATCTCTCCAAATTCCCTAATGAATATATATGCATCCTCTATTCCCATGAATTTTGGAAGCATGTTAATGATTTGAGGTTTAATTTCAAAGTTGTTTGCTGTGGGTTGGGGCAACCTGATACAAGAGGGTTGGATGGAACCAACTAGATAACATAAGTCCTTAAGGGTTTGAGGCTGAGACTGATTTGCTAAATTCATTATGGATGTTGAGGTTGTAGGATCTGAACTAAATCCATTTTGACTAGTCGACCTGAAATCCTTCTCCACACGGGTGTTGGAGAATTCACTATATTCTCAATGTCCTCAATCTTTTTTTTTTATTTATTTTATTTTATTTTTAAAGAAAAAAAATATTCTAAAGAAAAGGTTCGAAGGAGTCCTAGAACTAAGAAGAGAGAGAAAAATTAGGTTTAATTTGGTTTGATGTTGGTTAGTAATCAAGTTGGTCAATCAATCCTAACTAAGGGTTATCCTAATTCTAGACAACTCCTAACTATTAAGATCACCTTCGAGCCCTCCAAGTGTAGGATTAGCCAATTAACTAGCCAGATAAGTGTAAGATCGATGGGAGTCCCCCCGTTGCTTGCCTTAGACACCAATTGTATTTGGCTAGGTAAGCGAATGAAACTAATTAGAAACCATCTTCCTTCAAGCCCAGTCGTCCCTGAACCACTTTCCTAAACATCAATCAAATTGACTAACCCTAACCTGGTTCAACTCTTAGGGTTCCTTATCCTATTGAGCTCGAGCTCCTAGGGCTGATGTCTAATTGATTTTAAAATTAAAGGCTCAGGTCAATGCAGGATGCTAGTTGGTTGTTCATGGGCCAAGGAAGGGTGATCAAAATCCCCACCTTATCTTGTTTAATTGGGTTGTGCCCTTAAGTTGATTTAAAGATGCATATGCACAATTACTTTCTACAAGAAATTCTATGCAACTAAAGTAGATAATTGATTAAACTTAAGAGCTTACCTTGTCTCCAGCGATCACCAAAAAAAATAAAAATAAATATAAAAATAAAAATAAAACTAATATGATGCATGCTCTAAATGGTTAGAATTTCTAATCTTATCATGAGATTTTTAATTAGATTTAAATGGATATATTTTTTAAAAAATTTAATTTTAAAATAAAATAAATAAATAAATAAAAAGGACTAGGGTTAGGATTGATCTCACCAAGCAAAACTAAATAATTTGTTCCTTATCCTGATTCTTTTTGTTCTTTAACCTCTTTTTCTATAAAATAAAAAAAAATTAGCAAGCAATATTTTAAAAAAAATATTTATAATTAATTTATTAAAAAAATCAAAGAAATCAAAAAAAAAGTATCAACTCCTTCTCCGACAACGGTGCCAAAAACTTGATAGAAACGCGATGTTGTCGTTAAGACATCATGTTTATTAGTTTAATCCGACTTCTTAAAATAGTTAAAAATACATAGATAGCAATGAGTCGGATCGAATCAATAGGAAAGATAATATTTTTAGATTTAAAATTTTTTATTTTTGAAAAAAAAAAGCAAAAAAAAGAGTTTTGAAATTAAAAGTGAAGTCAGAAAAAAAATAAAAATTAAAAAGTACAGAAATTTAAACTTGGTACTAAAATCTACTAGTTAATCTTAGCATCTACTTGCAATAAAATAAAAAATAATAATTAAAGTATAGAAATTAAATTATAATAAAAATAAAGAGCATGAAAATAAATATATATAAATTAAAATTTTAAAATTTAAATATATAGAATTTAAATAAAAAAAATAAAATAAAATAGCTTGATCTCTGATCTTGGATCGGCATGGATGGAAAGATGGTGTAGAAGCCCAGCTTCTCCTCTCGACACCAGTTGCCTTGAAATAGCCATTAACCCAGAGTCTGACTTCACCCTGTACCAAAGCTTCACCTTGATTGAAGATGCTTGATTTCTAGAGGCTTGGGGTCCTTTTTATAGAGCTAGAAGGGCTAGAGAGTTTTCTTCTAGGCAATATGGGACTAAGGAGCTCTTTGATCATCAAAATATGAAAAAATTTAAGTAAAAATTAGATTAAAAGAAGTTCTAAATAAATTCGATTACTCTAGATGAAATCTGACCATTGATAGAAATCCAACGAACCAAAAATCATCAAAATCGGATGTGTATCAGCCCAGATCAGATTGGATTAAATTCTGGCCATCCGATCGGGCGTTGATGGAGGAAATCTAGCTGTTGATCGTGCGTCGAGAATCTTGATCAATATCGAGAGCATTTTGGACCATCGGATCATACCCTGATTGAGCGCTGCCATTGGATGGCGATCAGCATAAAGTCTAAAGCTGAATCAAATCCGAAAATAGCCACAGTCGTTCGATTTTGACCGCAAGCTACCGCACCCATTCGATGGTGCAATTACTATTCCCATGGACCGCATGGACTGGCTGCACCACACACTGTAGCCAATCAACGCTCCTATCACTGAGTGAAAAGACTAAATTGCCCTATGAACCATGATAAATTTCTGTGGACCCTTTAAGGGTCTAGGTCTGCCACATGTCACATTGTGATTTGCCAAATTCTGCTGAGCTGGCGGTCCACACCTGGATCGTGGATCGGCTAGTGGCTTCTATGACTAAGTTGACTTTGATGACTTGGCTTGGCTTGCGGAGCCGACTGAACCATTTTTCTTTTCTTATTTAATTTTTATTTATTTTATTTTTTTAAAAATTCATATCTTCTTCATTTTGCTCGAAACTTATTTTGTTGTGATCAAAAAATTAAGCTCTTTCCATTGATAATAAAATTTTATTTTTTAATTTTTATTAATTTTTAATTATTTTTTAATTAATAAAAAATTAATTTTTAAAAAATATATAAATTAATCATTAATTTTTAAAAATTAATATAAATTAATTAATAAATTAATATTTTCATTGATGAATTTATGGTACTTATCATACATTTTTCTCTTTAACTTTCATCTTCGCTTATATTTTTCTGAGTACTCCATTCTTATTGGTCAGAAAACTAACTTGACCATCGAAGGGTCTTGCTAGAACCATTCATCTTTGGTTTGAACTTCATCTTACAGATCTCATCGACAGCCTCATCTTCTCCAGCTTCAGCAAACTCCAGTGTTAGCAAATTTTCTACACCAACAAGATTGGCACTAGAGAAAGGATACTAAGCCCTTGTTCTTAAAGGAGTACCTAGTTGAGTTCATCTTCTTCCTCTCTTCTTCAACTCTCTAACTTTCTTTTCTCTGATCTTTCTCGTGTCCTAGCAAAATGCCACCCAAGAAAGCTTCAACCCGATGATCCACCACCTCTACCACCAGATTTCACCCAAATCAACATGCTCCAACCTCATCGCTAGCACCTCAACATCCACCAATAGCTACTTTGGATTTTGAGTAGTTTAACCTACTAGTGCAATAGGTTAAGGACCTCACTGAGGTAATGGAAGCCATACAGTATCCCTCAGTGGCTGTTCAGCTAGAAAGATCCTCGCCGAAATATCGAGATCTGGTGTAAGAGAGGCCCACCTGGGTGAGTCGGTCGGTGACTCCTAGGAAGGAGAAGCAGAGAGTGGAGGTCCCTTGTTCTGATCATGATTCCATCTCTGGAAGATCTCTACCCTCCCTTCGATTAACCATACTTTGAAATTCATGATCGAGATGATATTCTCGATTAGAAGCTTCAAGAAATGAATTGATGGATTGAGAAACTCAGCCACATCGCTCCTGCTCACCATGACGACATCTGCATTGACCCTCCATTCTCTATCTGTATCATGAAAGAGCTCATCCCGCCAAACTTTAAACTCCCCCCATTTGAGAGTTATGATGGGGCCATCGATCCAGTCGACCATCTCGAAGCCTTTAGAACTATGATACTGCTCCATGGTGTGCTTGATCCCATCTTATGCCAAGCCTTTCCCTCCACATTGAAAGGAGTAGCAAGGAATTGGTACTCGAGCCTCAAATCGGGTACCATCGTTTCTTTTGACCAGTTGAGCCATCAATTTATAGCTCATTTCATTAGCAGTCAATGCCAGAGATGAGGTTCAAACTCCCTCATCAATATTAAGCAAAAGAAAAGGAAGTCCATCCAAGCTTATGTTAGTCGTTTCAACACTGCTACTTTAATGGTCCAAAATTTGGATCAATTTATTACTATGGCCACCCTTCTCCAGAAGAATGATCTCCTCTTCTTCCTAAAGAAGAAGTACCCCCAAAATTTTGCTGACATGCTAGCCCGAGCAGAAGGCTATACTCAAGCGGAGGAGGCCTTCAAGCTAAAAGATGATGAAGCCATACGAGAGCAACAAGTGGGTGAATCCAGTAAAACCGTGGTTGTTGAGAAGCCAAATAAAGCTCGACCATGCTTTAGAACCCCTCCTAAGCACCGACAAGCTCAGACTCCACCTCAAGCTCATCGACAAAGAAGTCTAGACCGAAGGGCATGGCGGAACTCCCCTCCTAAAAGATTCCATAATTACTTTTCTCTAAATGCTCCAAAGATCCAAGTGCTGATGGAGATCAAGGAGCAGTTACCGAGATTGGAGAGAATGTGATCCCACCCCATCAGGTACAATCCTAACAAATACTGCCTCTACCATCGTGACCATAGTCACGATAATAAAGATTGTATCCAACTCCAAGACGAGATCGAGGAGCTAATTAGAAAGGGCTGGCTAGATCGATTTCTACGACATTGACCAAAAAGGCGAGAGGATCGACCAAGAACCCTGCCGCAACCTGAGCCACCTCGGAGGGATGAACCATTAGAAGAGTGGCCCCTACTTGGAATCATCAATATAATCACTGAGGGATATCGGTAGGGGGAGACTAGCAAATTAGTAAAGCCGGCAAAGAAGCAGAGGACTGAAAAATCCATCACTTTCACTGAAGAAGATGCATAGGGGATTCAATTTCCATATAATGATGTGGTTGTAGTTACTTTAAACATTGCGAACTGTGATGTATACTGCATTTTGATTGATAATGAAAGCTCTGCTGATGTTTTATTTTATGATGCATTCTCTAAAATGTCTATACCTAACAGTCGCATGGGACCAATGAGCTCTCCATTAGTAGGGTTCACCGATGATGCTATGCCAGTAGAAGGAATAATTATCTTATCTATTATGGTAGGTCGGTACCCAAGATAGTCCAAGGCTCAAGTTGATTTTTTAGTGGTAAAAGCACCCTCCACCTACAATGCAATTCTTGGTCGACCTGCCTTGAATGCAGTTTGGACAGTAATTTCAACTTACTATTTAAAGATGAAGTTTCCGATAGTACATGGGATCGAAGAAGTCAAAGGAGATCAAGCTTTGGTGTGATACTGCTACACCATTGCCCTACAAAGAGGAAAGCAAACAAAGCCCTATCTGATAGATAGACTTGATGCTCGTGATGACTTGACTGAAGAGCAGGAGGAACCTATTGATGACCTTGTCGCAGTTTCACTAAATGATAAAAATGAAGATCATACTGTTCAAATTAGTTTCAACTTAAGAGAAGAAGTCAGAAAGTAGCTCATCGCCTTCTTGTAGAGGAATGCTGACATTTTCACCTAGGTACCTATAGATATGCTTGGGATCGATGCTGAAATGATGAAACATTGCCTAGGTGTAGATCTCAAACATTGGCAAGTGAAACAAAAAAAGCATAGCTTTATGCTAGAGCAGCAGAAGGCCATCACAGATGAAGTAGACAAGCTCATAATGCCTAATTCATCCAGGAGGTATCCTACCCAGACTAGATTACGAACATGATTCTCATCAAGAAGGTGAATGGTAAGTAGAGGATATACATAGACTTCACAAATCTGAATAAGGCCTATCCAAAGGACAACTATCCCCTACCCAGAATTGATCAACTAGTGGATGCAACCTTAGGCCACGAGCTTCTCACCTTCATGGATGCCTTCTCTGGCTACAACCAAATCTAGATGGCACTAGAGGATGAGGAGAAAATAGCTTTTATTACTGGCCATGGTCTTTATTGTTACAGTATTATACCTTTCGGATCCAAGAATACAGGTGCAACATACTAGCGACTAGTAAATAAGATCTTCAAGAAATAGATCGATCATAATATCGAGGTCTCCATGGATGACATGCTTGTTAAAAGTCGATCTCCAATAAATCATATTGTCAACCTGGAAGAAACCTTCAGCACTCTCTAGAAGTACAAGATGAAGCTGAATCCAATCAAATATATTTTTGAAGTGACCTCAAGAAAGTTTCTGAGATTCATAATATCAAGGCATGGCATCGAAGCAAATCCTAAGAAGATCAGAGCTATCCAATAAATGGCTACACCAAAAACAATAAAAGAAGTTCAGTATTTGATAGAAGAAGTTGCGGCCCTAAATCGCTTCATCTCAAGATCAGCCAAGCATTGCATGCCCTTCATCCAAGTGCTCAAGTAACCCAAAAACTTTTACTGGACTCCTAAATATCAACAAGCCTTTGAAGAATTGAAGAACTATCTAAGCTCACCACCTCTCCTTGTCAAGCCCAAATCTAGTGAAGAATTATTTCTGTACTTGGCCGTATCTCCCACTGCCATTGGAGCTATCCTAATTAAGAAAGAAGTAAAAATTCAAAAGTTGATCTACTACATAAGCTGAGTTTTGAGGGACGCAGAAATAAGATATACAAAATTGAAAAAGCTAACCTATACTCTATTGCAGTCAGGAAGCTCCAACCTTATTTCTAGGGGCATACGGTCACACTTCTCATTAATCAACCTATCAAGGCTATCCTTCATCGACCCAATAACTCTGAAAGAATAGCAAAGTAGATAATTGAGCTCACCGAATTTGATATCAAGTTCCAACCTCGGCCTCGATCAATACCCAAATATTGATCGATTTTATGGTAGAATGTACCATCCCAGATCTAGTTGAACCTGAGCAATAGGAAGTTGGCACTCCCAGTTTGCAGTTGAACTCCCCGAAGAAAGAGCAGATCTTCCTAAAGACTTCTAGGCCCTATTTGTTGATGGTTCATCCAACGCTTCTAGGGCAGGCATAGGCTTGATTTTAATCAATCCGAAAGGAGTTGTTGTAGAATATGCACTATGCTTTGAGTTTTCAGCAACTAATAATGGAGCAGAATATAAAGCTCTAATTGCAGGACTGAGAATAGCTACAGTATTGAAAGCAGAGTAAGTAAAAGTCTATAGTGACTCACAACTGGTAGTGGGATAAGTCAATAGAACTTATGAAGTCCAAGAAGAAAGTATGAAAAATTATTTAGACAAGGTGAAGAGCTTGATCTTGGCCTTCAGTAGCTTCAACATTCAATAGATCCTAAGAACAAAAAATACTAGTGCCGACCTTCGCTCCAAATTAGCTACTTTATCTCCAAGTGAGTTGCCAAAAAAGATCTTCTTTAAGGTTCTGTAACATCCAAGTTTGGAGGAATCCCAGACAGTTATGTAGGTCGACCATATACCTAGCTGGATTGATCCTCTAGTTCTATACCTCAAATATGGTATTCTTTCCAGAGATCCTAAAGAAGCTTAGAAATTGAGAAATTAGGCTTCTCGTTATATTTTATATGAGAATAAGCTGTATAAAATGTCTACTCCTTGCTCCTCAAATGTCTTCGATCCTCTGAAGTGGATTATGCATTGAAGAAAGTCAATGAAGGAATATGTAGAAATCGTTTAGGGGCCAGATCTTTATCTTACAAGCTACTTTGACTAGGATATTATTGACCGACTATGCAATAGGATGCCACAAACTATATGAAAAGATGTGATCGATGCCAAAGAAATGCTAACATCCAAAGACAGCCAACCTTACAGCTCACACCCCTAAGTGCCCCATGGCCTTTTGCATAGTAGGGAATGGATATACTCGAGCCTTTTCCCATAGCATCTGGCCAGCAAATATTTCTTTTGGTGGTAGTAGACTACTTTACCAAATGGGTTGAGGTTGAATCCCTAGCAAAGATTACTGAAGCTAAAGTATAAGACTTCATCTAAAAGTCGATAGTCTGTAGGTTTGGCCTCCTCAAACTTTAATAACAGATAATGGGTGTAAGTTTGCAAGAGCAAAATTTGTCAAATTTTGTGAAGATCTGGATATCTCCTATCATTTCACATCAGTAGCTCATCCACAGGCAAATAGCGAGGTCATGGTAACCAATAGTATCTTGTTGCAAGGAATAAAAATAAGGCTTGAAAGAACAAAAGAAACATAGGTGGATGAACTTTATCATATGCTATGGACTTACAGAACAACCCAAAGATTGCCAACTAGGGAGACCCCATTTGCTTTGGCTTTTGGAATAGAAGCAGTCATCCCAATTGAACTTAGACTTTCTTTGGCATAAGTTGAAGCCTTTAATCAATAGAATAATTCATAGGATTTCAAAGTGAACCTTGATCGATTGGAAGAAAAATGATGGAAGGCTCAGATTTGAATGGCAGCTTACAGACAAAAAGTAACTCGGTACTATAACTCCAAATTCAGAGATAAAATCTTCAAAATTAGAGATCTGGTATTGCGATGAGTAGACATCTCACAGCCGCAAAATCAAGGAAAGCTTGCCCCAAACTAGGATGGCCCTTATGAGGTCATGAAAGTTGTCTGACCAGAAACTTATTATCTGAAGGAACTTGGAGGGGCTACACTCATGCGACCATGGAACTTAGAAAACTAACAAATGTACTATCAATAAACTCATTTTAATAAAATCCCTTTTCTTTAACATCCTTATCTTTGGTGCAAAACTATGCGATGATAGGAAATAATTTAGCTGAACTTCATTCTCAAATGGGATTGAAGGCCTCCAATTCTTAAACAGGAGATAATGGGGAGAGGCCCTCTCAACGAAACTTTCATGCCCTAGCAACCTTGTTAAGAGTAGGAGAAGGGTCTCATCCAAATAAGGGTGATAGCCAACTGTTGGAAAACATGCAGGGTTTCATGCTTGTATTTCAAAACTTTTTTGATATTTGATGCAATAGAAGATGTAGATTAAACTATTTAATCTAATAATGCATGTGATCTAATCACTAAACCCTACATCTAGGACCTACAACATGTCATGATGCAAACATAAATCTAAAAATTAAGCAAGGATGGTTGGTATTGATCAAATCAATACCTAATCTAGAACTATTCTAAAAATCTTAGATCATATCTAGGTCAAGAAGAGATCAAATCTCTTACCTTCACGAGGGTCGAGAATACTATGGTTGAATTTCATTATTGTCCTTCCTTTCTTGGAGCCACATGGCATGTTCGACCTCTATAGGTAATCCACAAAAGATTGCAACACAGATCGAAAGTTTGTCAAACGAAAATTCGCTCGAAGTGCTAGCTTCTGAAGAATCACTCCTGATGGTTAATCCAAAAATATTCTTTGGATCTCTTGGATACTCCAAGAGATGAAGAATACAAGGAGGATTAAAGAAAAAGTCTAACTCTTGGATCTCCTAAAAATCAGAAAATCAAAGGCTAAGAAAAAATATCCTAAGAGAAGACAGATTTTCTCTTTCAGAATATCAACCATTGATGTTCTGAACACATCTCCATGTCAGGACAAGAGGAGACCTTCTCCTCTAGAATTTTTTATGCTTCTAGATCTCTTCCTTTTTTATTTTTCTCATGAAAAAATCACATAAATATTAAGAAGAAAAGGTTCTCAAAAAAATCCTAAGAGAAGACCATCTTCTCTTCTCTTTCTTCTCATCAGGATATGATCAAATCATGTCCAAAAGAGACCCTAATGCCCCAACAATTATAAGCATCCATCCTCCACACCCTTTTCCTTTCTCTCTTAGATTTTTCTTATAGAAAAAAGCTCACAAAAATAAGGAAGAAAGAAAACTTGAAAGAAACTCCCAAGAAAAGACAATCTCCTCTTACCTTTGTTTCTTCAAGACATCAACAATTGATGTCCAAAAAAAAGCCTCTCCTGCAAGATTATTGGTACCCCATCCTCCCACACCTCCCCTCCTCTCTTTTCTAGTTTTTTTATGGAATACTAGGGACTCTTCATGCCAAAATTTCCTAAATAGGTGGGTCCCATAACAACCTTCTATGACTAGGTCAAATCCTAGTTTAAGAAGGATTCTAAGGAATCCTATGGCTCTTGGATGCCCCCTCCCTCAAATTTAGGCATGAGCATCAATCTTTCCATGTACAAAAAGAGAGAAAAAAGGGTGATATAAAAATTCTTGGTGTGGGAAAGCAAGGCGCAAAAGGAAAGGAGGTAGTTTGGATTCCATATACTCTATTAAATAGAATTCAAATCAAAACCAACTTCAAAAATTTGGCCAAGTCAATTTTAATTCAAAATCTCCAAGCATTGGGGTGCAGAAAACCTCTCTTAGGCATGGAAGAAATCATGTAGACTTCTAGAAATAAATGTGTGGCATGGGCTTTCTTATTGGTGTAAGGGAAGAGAAGTCCTAATCTAAATAGGACTCTTCTTTTTTTGACTAGGTCAAAACCTATTTAAGTCGTATTCTAATTAAAATTGAGTCAACTTAATTAAAAGATAATTCTAATTCAATTAGAAGCCTAATTAAGTTGGATTTAATCAAATTTAAATCTAGTTTAATTTCTAATCAAATTAGAAATTAGGTGAACTCAAATCCTAATTGAATAAGGACTTGTTCTTCCTTATCCAACAAACATATTAGACTAAATCCAATTAAGTCCAAATCAATTCTAATTGAATCTAATTTAATTAGACTTGATCTCAACCTGATTGCTTAATTAAATTAAGCTAATTAGCAATTTAATTGCTAATCAATCCTCCTACAACACATGCACTTGATCGATCATCAATTGCATTGATGATTTGATCACTAAATGATTCTCAATCGTTGATCAACCATTCGATCAGATAACAACCTCTTATATGTATGACCCTGTAGATTTGAACCTAAGCTGGTAGCATAAAAATTAATTTCTGTACCAATTGAAATGATCATCTAGCAATGGTACCCGATGTCTAGATAGATCGAATATATGCAACATAACATTCTTAGAACCCCGGTCCATAGTTACCTTATGATTCATCTCTTTGATCAATAATGCTCAGGATGACATCGAGTTAGCTGTCAACACTCATATAAGTCATCCATATTATGTTTCAAAATTTTATAAAACTCGTGACTCCTCAGGATGATTACCTAAGTCTAGATTTTGCTAAATTAAAATAAAGTGAGATATTCTCTTCCTGAACTTAATCAGAAGTGGTTAATCCAATCTTGACTCACACACTAACTCTATAAGTACTTGATTGTACCTAAAAGCTTTTTGTTGCTGTATTAGAAATACAGGTAGGTTGGCATCAAGGTATAGTGAGTTGCTTACAAGTCACCATAATGATCTCAGGTCAAAGGGACACTTATATCCATTAGCTTTAGCTAGCCACTCTTAACAGTAGAGTGCAACATTGATCATATTCAGTGTAAATGTACTCCTATATCTCACTTAGATGCCATACTAGTATCTCCACACTACTTGATTATGAGGACAACCAATGCATTTGACATACAGCGATCTACACTTAATAAGTTATTGTCCTTATTAATAACTTATCATTTGATCGTGAATAGGTTAAGATCCATCCGATAAATCTTTCTTTATCAATTAATTATGGTTCTAAGGACTTCATCATAAGATAGGAGTTCATTTAAGGAAGATAGAATTTTGATGATGAATAAGCTAAATAACTATTATTATTTGATAATTCATATACTAACTTTAATTATCTGCAATTTAGATGATTGACTTTAGGATATATTTTCTAACAACTTCTACTTGGACTAAGCCAATCAAAACAATATCAAATACCTATGTTCCACTTGAGTTCGTAGAACTCCTTCGTTCCGAGGTCTTAGTAAATGGATTGGTCAAGTTCTCTTTTTTCCATCGATATTGATAAGTACCATAAATTCATTAATAAAAATATTAATTTATTAATTAATTTATATTAATTTTTAAAAATTAATGATCAATTTATATATATTTTTAAGAAATTAATATTTTTATTAATTAAAAAAATAATAAAAATTAAAAAATAAAATTTTATAATCAGTGGAAAGAGCTTATTTTTATGATCATAATAAAATAAGTTTCAAGCAAAACGGAGCTCAAAAGGAGAAGATATGAATTTCTAAAGAAATAAAATAAATAAAAATTAAATAAAAAATAACATATGGCAGTCGGCTTAAGCCACCGTGCCATATCAGCCGGCGTGTCCAAATGTGTTGAGCCAAGCCGATAAGGCGATGTGCCAAGCCAGCAATGCTAGCCGACTCAACCGTGGAAGCCGTCAGTCGGTCCATGATCAGGCATGGACCGCCAGCTCAGCAGAAATCGATGAATCATAGAGCGACACGTAGTGGACCTAGACCCTTAAAGAATTCACAGAAAATCTATCATGGCTCACAAGGCATTTTGGACATTTCACTCGATGATAAGAGGTGCTGATTCATTGCGGTGTGCAGTGCAATCGGTCTATGCAGTCCATGAGAATAGTAATTGTGCGATCGGATGGATCCGATTGATTATGGTAAAGATCGGATGATGGAGGGAATTTCCTACTTCAAGCTTCAAGTGGATCTTCATCCAACGATAATGCTTGATCTAGGGGATGATCCGATGGTCGAGAGAGCTCCCGACGGTGATCAGGACTTCCAACACGCGATCAGCGGCCAAATTTTCTCCATCAATGTGTGATCAATGATCAGAATTTAATCCGACCTAATCTAGATCGATACATATCCGATTTTGATGATTTCTGATCCATTGGATTCCAATTGAATGGCTAGATTTCACCAGACTTTAACAAAATTCATCTAGAACTCTTTTTATTCTAAATTTCACTCAAATTTCTTCCTATTTTGATGATTAAAACATCTTTAGTCCCACATTGCCTACAGAAAAACTCTCTAGCCTTCCAACACCTATAAATAAGATCCCAGGCCTCTAAAATTCATAATCTTCGGTCAAGATGAAGCTTTGGTATAGGGTAGAACCAGGCTTTGGATTAGAGGCTGCTTCAAAGCAACGGATGCCGAGAAGAAGAGTTGGGCTTCTACACCATCTTTCTGCCAATGACGATCCAAGATCAGAGATCAGTCTATTTTAATTTTTTTTATTTTTTTATTTTTATATATTTAAATTATATTTTTTTAATTAATATAATATTTATTTTTATGTTATTTAATTTTATGCTCTTTATTTTTATTATAATTTAATTTTTATATTTTAATTATTATTTTTTATTTTATTGCAAGTAGATGCTAAGATCTAACTAGTAGATTTTAGTATCAAGTTTAAATTTTTGTACCTTTTAATTTTCGCTTTTAATTTTCTGACTTCACTTTTGATTTCAAAAGTCAAATCCTTTTCTTTTTTTCTTTTCAAAAATTAAAGATTTCAAATCTAAAATACTACCTTTCTTGTGGATTCGATCCGACTCACTGCTATCTACATATTTTTAATTATTTTAAGAAGTCGGATTAAACTAATAAATACGATGTCTTAATGATAATATCTCGATCTTATCAAGTTTTTGGCGCTGTTGTCGGGGAAGGCACGGACATTAAATTTTTGATCTCTTTAATTTTTTTATAAATAAATTATAAATAAAATTTTTATTTTCTTGTAAATATTGCTTGCTTACTTTTTTTTATTTTGCAAAAAAAGTGGTTAAAGAACAAAAAGAACCAGGGCAAGGAACAAATCATTCAGTTTTGCTTGGTGAGAATAATCCTAACCCTAATCCTCTTTCCTTTTTATTTATTTATTTTATTTTTAAATTAATTTAAAAAATATTCATTTAAATCTAATTAAAAGCTTCATGATAAGATTAGAAATCCTAATTATTTAGAGCATGCATCATATTAGTTTTATTTTTATTTTTATTTTTTTTGATGATTACTGGAGGCAAGGTGAGTCTTTCATAATTCAATTAGTTGCATGCATCTAGTTTAAATTGCATAGAATCCTTTAATTAAAAATTTTTTATGCATATTCATATTAAACCAAATTAAGGGCACAACCCACTTAAAAAAGATAAGGTGGGGATTTAATCACCCTTTCTTAGCCCACAAACAACCGACCAACATCCTGTATTGATCTAAGCCTTTAAATTAAAATCAATTAGACATCAGCCCTAGGAGCTCGAGCTCAATAGGATAAGAAATCCTAAGAGTTGAACCAAGTTAAGGTTAGTCAATTTGACTAGTGTCTAAGAAAGTGGTTCAGGGATGACTGGGCCCGAAGGAAGGTGGTTTCTAATTTATTCCGTTAGCTTACCTAGCCAAGTACAATTAGTGTCTAAGACAAGCAACGGGGGGACTCCTACCGACCTTACACTTATCTGACCAGTTGATTGGCTATCCTATACTTGGAGGGCTTGAATATGACCTTGATAGTTAGGAGCTGTCTAGATCTAGGATGACCCTTTGTCAAGATTGATTGATTAACTTGATTGCTAACCAACATCAAACATAATTAAACCTAATTCTTCTCTCTCTTCTTAGTTCAGGACTCCTTAGGACCTCTTCTTTAGAACTTTTATTTCTTTCTTATTTTTTTCTCTTCAAAAATAAAATAAAATAAAATAAAAAATTAAATTAAATTAAATTAAACTAACTAAAAAATATTAAAAATAATAATTAAATTAAAAATAATAATTAAAATAATTAAAATAATTTTTAAAAAAAATATAATTTTTTAAAATAATAATATAATAAAATAATAATAATATATATATATATATAATTCAAAAAAAAATCTAAAAAATTTTGAACCATACATTAGGGTTATACTAATATATGCACGAAAGAAAATCGCTTTTTCTGATTTAGTTGAACTTAATTGAATGATTGATTCAGATTAAACCTGATAGTCAAATGGCTGATCTAAACCTAATAGTCCAAAAATTAGATAAAGTTGACCTTCTTGCCCAAAAATTAGATCAACTTCTAACCCTAGGTCAACAATCTCCTGCACAATTTGCATCACTTTCTAATTATCAGGAGTTTTATTCTATTTGTGCTAGCCCAGCTCATCATGTGAATGAATGTCTTATTGCTGCATAATTTTCACCTTTTATCCAAGAACAAGTCCAAGCTGCTAAAGGCTACTTCAAGTCGGTTAATGATCCATTTTCAAATTCATATAACTCTTGCTAGAGAAACCATCCTAATTTTTCTTAGAAACCATAATAGACTCAGGCTCAGACCCAAACTACATCAGTGCAAAATCATCAGAATAGACCTCAATACCAGAACTATGCTTATAACATAGGTCAGCCTAGTCAGCCTTTCCAGCCACCACATTATAATCAACCCTCATACCCACCTCCTCAACAGATCAATCTAGCTGACGATGGATTTAACCAACTTCAACAATTAATTCTGAATCAACAACAATCGATCTTAACTCAACAAGAATCTATCGCCAAGCAAGAAGCTCAAATAAGATAATTGTTGAGTCTAACATAAGGAGAGAACTAGATCAACTACCGAGCCTACCAATTTCAAACAATCCACCTAATGTCCACCAACCACCTGGACCAAGTTATCAATCTAATGTCTCACTTAAGAATTTCCAATTTGAGAATGCCAAAGTAATTTCTGAACTTAAAAGCTATAGGATTCTTATGGATCCATACCAAGACCAAGTGAGAGAGGCTAGTACTAATGTTAGCCAAAATAAAAATTTAGAGGAATAGGTTAGTACTAAGACTAACCACATAGAAGAACCCGAGTCAGAAACTAGCATTGATGCTGGTTTTAGTTCAAATGAGATAGACATAGGAAAAAAGAGAATAGATGATTTATCCAAGACTTATAAATCTAATGTCATATTCCCTTCAACCCTAGAAGCCGGTTCTTCTTACAAAAATCAAGAGGCATGTAATGAAATATCAATGGAGTTGTTTAAATAATATCATACTAATTTACCTCCAGAATTAAAACCGTCTATAGATATCCTTTCAGTATCCATTGAATTAAACTTAACCCCTAATACAAAAACTCCATTCATGAGTATTTAGAAGAACAAATAGGAGAAATTCTTAATAAAAATGGTTCTAAGAATGGGGTCACATATTATGTTCCCTGAATTAATAATGAATATATCAATAATGGGATTATAAATCAACTTTCTGAGATTGGCAATCTAAAACCATTGAAATTTATCAATCTAATATTCAACACAGAATAGTAAGCTGCATTATGTCTGGTTGAAGATGGTAAACTTAGTGCTTGTTGGAAGACAATCCAATATTTTATTTTCTTTAGTTTAATTTATCTTTTTAGTTGATTTTCATTTTAGGATAATTTAAATAAATTGGAGGGAGAGCTTAAATTTTCAAAGGTATGTGCTGGACCAAAAATATACTAAGTTAGGTGTATTCTTTCATGTTCTTTATTACACCCTTTATTTTTTTTTCTCCATTGAGGATAATGTCGATTAAGAAAGAAAAATAAAAATTTTAAAATTTTAAATCCTCGAAAAAGTTAGTATTTAGTATTTAGATACCTAATTATGCTTAAAAATTAAATTAAACTAAGTATTTTTAAAATAAAATTGATGCACAGATCATAGAATCTATGAGATGTTGAGGGATCAAGCATTAAGAAAATCTAATAAAGAGTTAAGTCTAGAACATAAAATATTTTTTCTTTAAGCATTTTTAATTTTTTCTACTAGCATCAAAAAAAAGTCTATTTATTATGGGCTTGTGTAGGATAACTATACATTTTTTCATATAAAAAAATTATTTTAATAAAATAATTTTTAAGTACTTCTCATTGAGTAACCAGCCCTCTTTGCCTAAGCAAGCATTGAGTTTTGCATCAAAAGGTGGGAAGGACAAAGAAGTTTGTTATAAAACTAGTTTTAACTCATAGCCTGTTTGATTCGAGCTAGTAAGCCCGAGGGGTATTCTGTACCTAGTGTCCTAAAGCCAACTGGTTTGGGAGTCACTAGCCCAAGATTCGCTACATGGATCAAATAGAAAGCTTAAGAGGTTAACACACTTAATAGTGGTACAACATTAAAAAAAAATATTAGTTTTTTATAGATTAATCAAGCCTCATTGTTTAAGTAAGTAATAATATTCATATCAAAAAGTGGGTAATATAAAAATAAAAATCAATAAATGAAGGGCTGAAGTAGCAATACACTTGCCTATATGAAAGTTTAGATAAATTAGACATAAAGATGGGATAATTTAAAAAAAGTTCAAAAAAATTTAATCTTTTTTACTTAATTTTTTTATTGATAAGTATTAATACCCCAATGATATGTCTCACTTAAGTTCTACTGAATATCAATGGTCATTTTGAAAACTGCTTAGGTAAAATTCGAAACTCTAAAGTTAAAAGGTATCTAAAACTAAATTCTTTCTTTACTCAAGGATGATCAAAGCTTAAGTTGGGGGGTGTGATAAGTATCATAAATTTATCAATAAAAATATTAATTTATCAATTAATTTATATTAATTTTTAAAAATTAATGATTAATTTATATATTTTTAAAAAATTAATATTTTTATTAATTAAAAAAATAAAAAATAAAAAATAAAATTTTATAAGTAATAAAAAGAGCTTATTTTTTTAATTATAATAAAATAAATTTTGAGCAAAATGGAGCTAAAACGGAGAAGATATGAATTTCTAAAAAAATAAAATAAATAAAAATTAAATAAAAAATAACATACGGCTCAGTCGGCTCAAGCTGTCGTGCCATATTAGCCGGCGCATCCAAATGCACCGAGCCAAGCTGATAAGCCAGCATGCCAAGCCAGCAATGCTAGCCAACTTAGTTGTGGAAGCCATCAATCGATCTACGATCCAGGCATGGACCGCCAGCTTAGCAGAAATCGGTGAATCACGGAGCAATTCGTGGTGGACCTAGATCCTTAAAGGGTTCATAGAAAATCTGTCATGATTCATAGGGCATTTTGGACTTTTCACTCGATGATAGGAGGCACTAATTCATTGTGGTGTGCGGTGCAGCCGATCCATGCGGTCCATGAGAACAGTAATTGTGCGATCGGATGGATCCGATTGATTACGATCCAGATAGGATGATGAAAAAAATTTCCTACTTTAAGCTTCATATGGATCACCATCCAACGGCAGCGCTCGATCCTGGAGATGATTCGACGGTGGAGAGAGCTCCCGACGATGATCAGGACTCCCAACATGCAATCAGCACCTAGATTTTCTCCATCAACGTGCGATCAATGGTCAAAATTTTATCCAACCTAATCTAGATCGATACACATCCAATTTTGATGATTTTTAGTCCGTTGGATTTCTATTGAATGGCTAGATTTTACTAGATTTTAACAGAATTCATCCAGGACTCTTTTTAATCCAAATTTCACTCAGATTTCTTCCTATTTTGATGATTAAAACATCTTTAGTCCCACATTGCCTACAGAAAACTCTCCAGCCTTCTAACACCTATAAATAAGATCCCATGCCACCAAAGTTCATAATCCTCAGTCAAGGTGAAGCTTTGGTATAGGATAGAGTCAGGCTTTGGATTAGAGGCTGCTTCAAAGCAATAGATGCCGAGAAGAAGAGCTGGGCTTCTACACCATCTTTCTGCCAATGCCGATCCATAATCAGAGATCAACCCTTTTATTTATTTATTTATTTTATGTATTTAAATTATAAACTTTTTAATTAATGCAATATTTATTTTTATACTTTTTAATTTCATGCTCTTTATTTTTATTGTAATTTAATTTCTACACTTTAATTATTGCTTTTTATTTTATTGCAAGTAGATGCTAAGATCTAACTAGTAGATCTTAGTATCAAGTTTAAATTTCTACACCTTTTAATTTTTGCTTTTAATTTTTTGACTTTACTTTTGATTTCAAAACTCAAATCCTTTTCTTTTTTCTTTTCAAAAATTAAAGATTTCAAATCTAAAACACTACCTTTCCTATGGATTTGATCTAACTCACTGCTATCTATGTATTTTTAATTATTTTAAGAAATTAAATTAAACTGATAAACATGGTGTCTTAACGACAACATCGCGATCTTATCACTAAAGATCGACGTCATCCTGATCTAAAATCAAAGGTGATTGCAATATAGAGTATGCTATTTCTATGGTGCATCTTTGGTTCTTTAGCCTGAGCTATGGCTCCAATGCTACGATAGGATTGGACTATCATTGGAGGGTACCACTCTCAACTTGCTAATGAACCTTAGCAATTGCACAGCCTACATGGTGCATCAAATGCCATGATGTACTCTACATCACTAACAGAATAGGCTACAATATTCTACTTGAAATCTTTCTAGCAGAGTGCTGCTCCAATTAGGGCAAATTCATGACCCAATACTCTCGTATTGTCATTTTTATCGAACTAAAAATTGGAATCAAAACATCCCATAAGTTTTAAGTCAGCATCTCCATATTTGAGCTACTGGACCTTAGTATTTCTCAAATACTTAAGGATTGTCTATACAATCTTTCGGCAGTTCTCACTTGGATCAGATTGATATCTGCTCACTATCCTTAGTAAGTACACCATATCTGGTGTTGAATATGGAGAAATAAAATGATAGCTAAAGTTTTATTTTTTGTAATACTGGAATATCATTCCTAATTAAGAGAATATGATTCATAGACACAAGAAATAACACTACAGAATCTTTTGCCCACTTACAAATGTAGGGTTCCTCTTTATTCATAATAAAGACATACGTTCAACATGTATGTTTCAACTTCAAGATGATAGCCAAATGGGCTTTATAGTTCTCTACCTTCCCATCTATGCTACTCTAATCATTTTGAAAATCTATTTGTACCCAATGGATTTTATCCCTTCAAGTGAATCAATTGAAGGAAAAATCCTGTTTTCCTTGCATAGGATTGTTTAGATCTGATTAGATCTAAAGAAATATTTCAAAAAAATTTTCCTATGATCCTAATCAGATCTGAGATATCTCAAATCTAATCCTAAAGATCTAATATTAAAAGTCAAAAATAAAATTAAATCTAATTTAATTCATACCTTTGCTTTTGGATAATCAAATTATCCTGCGATGATCCTGATCTGTCCTGAGATTCTGAAAGGAGCCACGCACACGTTTGGCCTTTATCGGTGTCTACTCAGGTAGGATCTAGATATCTTCTCCTCATGAATCTTTCCTCCAAAGATCAAATTTGAATCTGATTTGAAGAAACTTTAAAATAATTTGAGAAGGCTGCTTGTCCGTCTCATAAACACCATCGCATAGATCCTGAATCTTGTACTAAAAATCTTAGACCTTCAACTTAGATTTATGCCTAACTTTTTAAGCTTGTAGAAGAGAGGGAGAGAAAGGATAGAGGGGGCATGGGATGTCAAAGATCTGGTTCCTTTGGGCATGGCAAATATATTTTGTGCGATGCTTCACAATGGTGTGAGAAAGGTTTCTTAAACCCAATGCCATCTAGAGTCCTTCTTTGACCAAATCACTTATTATTTGATCAAAGAGACTCTAGAGATTATTCCCCACAAAAAACCACCAAATCCCATCTAGTTTTGTTGCCAAAACTGATTCAAAATATGGGCAACATGAGTAGATAAGGAAGAGTCCATCGCGTCTAGGACTCTTCCCTTAAGAGTTTGATCCAAATAAAACTCTATCAAAACCTAGCCAAAACTCTACCATAAATCACATAATTTGGCACACCCATACCATGACTCGAGCCCTATCACATATCCAAAATTTAAAATAAAAAGATTTCTAAAAAATTTTTTAGATGCATCTGATCAGGTGACCCTTAATTCTCTCAAATAGGTCAACTTTTGACCTTAGTCCATTTGCACTATGAATGCATTTAATTTCTATAATTAATCTAACCTGGACTGGTTCTGGTTAGATGAAAATAAATCCATTTAAGATACAAGAATGAGTCAAATTAAATTTAACTTAGTTGTAATGAATTAGAAAGATTACAAAGGGAGAAAGTCAGGCTCAATTGTGTGCTAGCATGATTACCTTGAACCAGATTGGATCTAATCCAAATCAATCAAACTGGATTAGCTCAATTGATAACATCCAGATCCAAACCCTTATTTGTATAACCTAATTAGGTTCAGTTCCATATGGTAATGAGACATGTCGCAATCTCTATCATCGACATCATCAAAATACCTTTCGATGGATCAGAACTTTTTTGTTTCATACAATTAGAATGATCGATCATCAAAATTATTCTAATTGCTCCCAAAATCCATCAATAACACCTAGCAGTATATGGTGGCAACTCATCAAAATTGAAAGTAAATCTTTCGATGTGGCTACCCATGTGATTGGGTTCTTCTATCTTGAGCCCCGACTAGATTAGGGTTAAGGTGAACTCGTCAAACCCAACATCCATCATATGAATTAATCATTCGATTTGAGTCCAACATGAAATCCTAATAGAAACTCTTTCTATCATCTTCACTCTGCCATGGCCATGGGCTTAAGAACTCAATCTCATGATTATCATAGGGATGCTCCTCATCTATCGAGGTAGATAGATTTCCTATGAGTGCAATCCAATTCCTACAATGAACATGCTACAACCAATATACACCTCAAGATTCTGAATGGCTAGGAGACCGAGTTATGGTATAGTCAAACTACAACACCCTCAAGATGAACTACTGATGCACCTCAAGTTAAAGAACCAGACAAACCATGATAGCATCAAGCCAGTCATCGACGAGAAGGTAGACTTCCTTATAACTGCTCGAGGTGGTCATGCTCAGTGTCCTCATTCTCTAATGAGTACATATACTCTGGCTCTGATGTCTCCACACCATAGACTCAAGACACATCTATCCTAAGAAAGCAATCGTACATCAATCTTCCAGATCGATCACTATCCTTATGATAATCCTACGATCATGAGCTATTTATGAGTTAATTATGAAAATTCATGTCTCAAATTTTCAACTTTTGAAAATATGAATTATCATTATCATTAACTCAAAGAATGTATCAAAGACACTTTACATACACACTATGATAGAAAATAACTTTTTTATTAATTTATAGTTAAAATTATAAAATTATCCTTAGAAATGTATTACAAGCATTTAGCCAATCTGGCTTCTAGGGCGTACATCTAACAAACTCCCACTTGACCTAAATCTAATTGGCTACAAATCTAAGTTCCATCTTCTCAAGGTGGGCTTTGATCTTCTGCTGGCTTAATGACTTTGTCAATGGGTCAGTGCATTATCTACAGTGTTGACTCTCTTGACCTCGATGTATCCCTTCTCGAGGTAATTGTAGATGAGGTGGTATCGCCACTTGATGTGCTTGAATTTTTTATCAGACCTTGGCTCCTTAGCTAGGGCTATGGTGCCATTATTATCGTAGTACAGAGGGATGGCATCTGATGGCATCACTACATGCTCTGCAGTGAACTTCATGTACTAGAACGCCTCCTTTGCAGCCTCCGATGCAGCGATGTACTCTACTTCCATGGTGGAGTCTGCTATCACCGTCTGCTTAGAACTCTTCCAACTGATAGCTCCACCATTACAAATAAAAAGACTTTCAGATGTCGACTTTCGATCATCTATGTCGGACATAAAATTTGAGTCTGCATACCCCAGACCTGGAGTTCTTCATTACCAAAAATTAGAAACATATTCTTAGTTCCTTCTCAAGTACTTAAGGATACATTTCACAGAAGTCCTAGTGTTCTTCACCTAGATTTCAACTGATATCTGCTTCGTGACACTCACTAGCATGGGCTATATCAGGTTGTGTACATAGCATGGCATACATGAGGCTCCCTATTGCTGAAGCATAAGAGATCTTGCTCATGCGTTCAATCTCCACAGGTGTGCTAGGGCACATCTTCTTGGAAGAGATGAATGCCATGTCTAAAGGGTACTAAATCCCCTTTTAGAGTTTTTCATGCTAAACCTCTTTCAACACCTCCTCTATGTACATTTTCTATGAAGAGTCCCAGCATCCTATTCGGTCTATCCTTATAGACCTTAATTTCTAGAATAAAGGATGCCTTCTCCTAGGTCTTTCATGGAGAATTCTTTAGACAACCATATTTTGATTGTAGTCAACATGGAGAATATCATTTCCAATAAGGAGGATGTCATCCACGTACAAGTACGAGGAAGACAACAGCGCTCCCACTGATCCCTTTTTGAAAACACATGGGCTCCTTCATTCTTGATGAAATTCAAATGATTTGATCACATCATTGAAACGAGCATTCCAAGCTCTGAGATGCTTGCTTAAGTCCATATATGGACCTTTGCAGCTTGCATACCTTTGTGATCATTATCACTGGATGTGAAATCCTAATGGCTGTTCCATATAGATATCTTTCTCAAGATATCCATTTAAGAATATGCCATTTTCATATCCATTCTGCCATATTTCATAATCAAAATAGGCTGCAACAGCAAGCAATGTGTAGATGGATTTTGAGCATAGACTACTGACAAAAAAGGTATCCTGATAGTCAATGCCCTCATTCAGACTATAACTCTTTTCGCCTACTGAGCCTAGCCTTTGAATGTCTCCTACATTTCCATCTGCACCAATCTTTCTCTTGAAGATCCATTTACACCCAATAGGTACTATACCTTCTGGATGGATCTACCAAGGTCCAGACTTGGTTTCGAGTGCATTCGAGTCAATTCTCTGACCTCATTGCCTCTAACCATTTCTCAAAGTCGATATCTGATATCACCTTATCATAGGTTTTGGGATCATCACCATGAACCTCATTTTCTATGAGGAACATTTTCTCTACATCCTTCTGAATATAGTACCTAAGTATCTTTAAGGAGGATGAGAAATTCTACTTCCGATCTATACGAGGTGGAGGAGGTAGTGTTCTTAGGTTGGCTCAACCTGATTTGGGTTCCATTAGGTTTCTTAGCTCATTTCTCATCGAAGACTTTCTCCTTAAGCTCTAATCTATCTTCTCCAATGCCACCTATCTTGAATAAACTATTTTTCAAGAAAGATGGCATGTCGACTCACAATCACATTGTGATCTTCTAGGAATGATAGAAATAATATCCTAATGACTCTTTAGGATATCCTATGAATCGAGCTCTAAAGGATCTAAACTCTAACTTATCCTGTCTGTTGTCTTTTGACATGAGTCGGATAACCCCAAATTCTGAGATGACTCAGACTTGGTTTCTTACCTATGCCATATCTCATACGGTGTGGTAGGAATGGTCTTAAGAGAAAACCCTATTCAGAAAATATATAGCGTTAATCAGACAATGTCCCCAAAAGAAACTCAGGAAAGGTCTGTGAAGACTCATCATGGATCAGACCATATCTAATAGGGTCCTAGTTTCTCCATTCTGAAAGCCCCATTGAGTTGAGGAATTCCAAATGGAAGTCCATTGAGAGACTATGCCATTTGTCCTTAAAGATAGTCCAAAAATTTTCGACTAAGGTATTCACCTCCTCGATCTGATCGAAGAATCTTAATGGATTTTTCTAGTTTGCTTTTCTACTTCATGTCTGAATTTCTTAAATTTTTCAAAAGCTTTCAGACTTATGTCATCATCAAGATACACATACCCATACCTAAGATAAATCATTAGTAAAGGTGATGAAGTAGATATAATTGCCCTCTAGTCGGATACATCAAATGGGCCGCATACACATCAGTATGTACTAGGGCAAGTAGGATCTGTGGCCCTTTCCCCATGTCCTACAAAAGGAGAGCTTAGTCATTTTGCCTATGAAGGCATGATTCACAAATTCGGATATGACTCAGAAGTCAACGGACTCAATTAGTCCGAATTTTCTCCAAATTTGTTAACCCTATCTTCTGACTATATGACCTAAGCCTAAGGTGCCATAGATACCTATCATTTAGACTATCCCTAGGTCACATTTTGATCCTATGGCATTCACGTTTTGCTCGATATTAAAAATAGAAACATCAATATGTAACTGATAAGAGACCATTTAATAAGAAAACCACTTTGCAATTTTATTTCTTTCATAAAGAATGTTACAATGGTCCTTAAGAAAACTAATCACATAGCCTTCTTGTGCTAAACATGAAATAGAAATTAAATTCCTGCTTGCTACATGCATATAAAAATAGTTCCTAAGAACTAAATCTAATCCTAACGATAATAGTAGAAGATAGGTTCCCATGGCTACAGCAGCAGCTCTTATTCCATTCTCGATGCGTAGGATCATCTCACCATCCCTCAGCCTCCTGCTATTCTTAAGATTCTATATAGAAGTGCACAAGTGAGCACTAGAACCAGAGTCAAGCACCCAACTAAATGTAGAAGAAATCGTAAGATTAGATTCTATAACAAGAATACCTCCAGAAGGACTTGCCTCCTCCTTGTTCTTCAGGCTGATCAGGTACAAAGGGCAGTTTGACTTTTAATGGCCATTAGTGTTGTAATGAAAATATTTTTTCTTGTCAACCTTCTTCATCGACTCTGCCTTCTTCATCTTCCCACTCTCCACCTTCTGTTTCTTCATGGATTTCTTCTTCTTTCCAAAAGAATTTCTCTTGGAAGAAGTTCGTTCCATAGCAAGTACTGAGCCTTTAGAACCTTTCATAGAAAGCTCGACAGTAACCAGCATATTCATAAGTTCAGTTAAGGTATTCTAAAGTTTATGCATATAGTAGTTCATAATGAACTGCCCATACACATCAGTCAAGGACTGCAGAATTATATCAATCTACAGATCTTGATCTAATTTCACACCGAGCTTCTCAAGCTCTTCTAAGTCCTTGATCATCATCAGACAATGATCTTGGACCGACTAGCCATCACGCATCTGAGCCTTAAACAGTCTCTTAGTGACTTAATATTTGGCTGCACGACTCTGTTCATCAAACAACTTTTGCAGGTGAGCCAATATTTGGTGGCTAGTCTTAATGTCTTCATGTTGGTACTGGAGCTCATCAAACGTCAAGCCTTGAAAGAAAATCCTATTTTTTGGCACAAGATCGTTCAAATCTAATTAGATCTAAAGAAATATTTCAAAATTTTTTTTGCTAAGATCATAATCAGATCTGAGACAACTCAGATCTGATCCTTTAAGATCTGATATTAAGATTAAAAATAAAATTAAATCTAATTAATTTTATATCTTATTTTTTGGATAATCAGATTATCCTGTTATGATCCTGATCTATCCTGAGGTTCTAGAAGGAGCCATGCACGTGCCTGGCGTCTACCGATATCCACTTGAGAGGATCTAGATGACTTCTTCTCATGAATCTTTTTTCCAAATATTAAATTTGAATTTGATCTAGAAGTTCTTCAAAAAAGTTTTTGAAAGCAACGTATCCATCTCACGAACACTATCGCATACATGCTGAACTCTTCATAAATTTGATTGGATCTTCCTCTCAAATTTATTTCCAACCTTTGGCACTTAGAAAAAGGGGAGAGAGAGGATCAGAGAGGGTATGGAAGATTGAAGGGGTGACAGCCTTAGGGTATGAAAAATTATTTCTTTCGTAAAGAGCATTGGTGCCAGGGTTCTTATACAAAAGCATAGCGCCAAGTTAGAGTCCCTCTTTGATCAAAATCCTCATTTATTCAACCATTGGGACTCTTGGACCTAATCTCCACAAAAATCCCTAGATTTCTTCTAATTTTGATGCCAAAAATCAATCAAAAAGGTGGCAGCATGAGTAGATAAGTAAGAGTCCACTGCGCCTAGGACTCTTCCCTTAAGAGTTTGATCTAAATCAAACTCTATCATAACTTAGTCTAGATACCTCTAAAAATTACAAAATTTGGTACACCCAATGTATGACTCATGCCCTATCACATAGCCAAAAGTTAGATCAAAAGGATTTCCAAAGAATTTTTTAGAAGCCTCTAATCAGGTGACCCTCAATTCTCTCAATTAGGTCAACTTTTGACCCTAGTCCAATTTAACTATGAATGGATTTAATTTCTACAATTAATATAATCTAGACATATTCTAGTTAGATAAAAATAAACCTATTCAAAATATAAGAATGATTCAAATTAAATTTAACTCAATTGCGATGAATCAAAAAGATTACAGAAAGAGAAAGTCAGGCTCAATCATGTACTAGCACGATTACCTTGAATTTGATTGGATTTAATCCAAATCAATCAAATTGGATTAGCTCAATTGATAACATCCAGACCCAAATCCTTTTTCATGTGACCTAGTTAGATTTAATTCTATATAGTAATGAGACATGTCACGATCTCCAACATCAACATCATCAAAACACCTTTTGATGGATCAGAACTTTTTTGATTCATACAATTAGAATGATTGATCATCAAAATCATTCTAATTCCTCCCAAAATCCACCAGTGACACCTATCAGTATATGGTGGCAACTCATCAAAATTGAAAATGAACCTCTCGATGAAGTTACCTGTGTGATTGGGTTCTTCTATCTTGAGCCCCAACGGGATTAGGGTTAAGGTGAACTTGTCAAACCCAATGTCTGTCATATGAATTAATCATTTGATTCAAGTCAAATGTGAAATCCTAATAGAAACTCTTTCTATCATCTTCACTCTACCATGGCTATGGGCTTATAGACTTAATCTCATGATTACCATAGGGCTACTCCTCATCTACCGAGGTAAATAGATTCCTTATTGGTGCAAATCAATTCCTACAATGAACATGCTATAGCCAACATATACCTCAAGGTTTCGAATGGCTAGGAGACTGAGATATGGTGTAGTCAAACTATAACTCCCTCTAGGTGAACTACTAATGCACCTCAGGTCAAAGAACCAGACACACCTACTGTAGCATCGAGCCAGTCATCGACGAAAAGGTAGACTTCCTTATGACTGCTCGAGGTGCTCACACCCAATGCCCTCATTCTCTAATGAGTACCTATACTCTCACTCTAATATCTTCATATCGTAGACTCAAGACACATCTATCATAAGAAAGTAATCGTACACCAACCTTTCGAATCGATCACCATCCTTGTGATGATCCTACAGTCAAGAGTAGTTTATGAGTTAATTATGAAAATTCATATCTTAAATTTTCAACTCTTGAAAATATAAATTATCATTATCATTAACTTAAAGGATATATCATAGATACTTTAAATACACACTGTGATAGAAAATAATCATTTTATTAATTTATAGTCAAAATTATAAATTTGCCCTTAGAAGTGTATTACAAGTGTCAGCCAATCTGGCTTCTAGGGCACACATCTAACAAACTCCCACTTAAACTAAAGTCAATTGGCTACAAATCTAAATCCCATCTTCTCAAGATGGGCTTCAATCTTCTGCTGGCTCAATGGCTTTGTCAGTGGATCAGTCGCATTACCTGCAATATCAACTCTCTAGACCTTGACGTAATCCTTCTCGAGGTAATCACGGATGAGGTGGTATTGTCGCTCGATGTGCTTGAATTTTTTATGAGACTTTGACTCCTTAGCTAGGGCTATGGCACCATTATTGTCGTAGTACAGAAGGACGACATCTGATGGCATCACTCCTAGCTTTGCGGTAAACTTTTTGTACCAAAATTCCTCCTTTGTAGCTTTCGATACAGCGATGTACTCTGCTTTTATGGTGGAATCTACTATCATAGTCTGCTTGAAACTCTTTCGGCTGACAGCACCACCATTGCACACAAACAGACTTTCAGATATCAACTTTCGATCATCTATATTGGACATAAAATTCAAGTCTATATCCCCTAGACCTGGAGTTCTCCATTACCAAAGACTATAAACATATCCTTAGTCCTTCTCAAGTACTTAAGGATACATTTTACAGAAGTCTAGTGCTCTTCATCTAGATTTGACTAATATCTGCTCGTGACACTCATAGCATAGGAAATATCAGATCGCATACATAGCATGGCATACTGAGACTTCCTATTGCTGAAGCATAAAGGATCTTGCTCATGCGTTCAATCTTCTCAAGGGTGTTGGGACACATCTTTTTGGAGAGATGAATACCATGTCTGAAGGATACTAAACCACTCTTGGAGTTTTTCATACTAAACCTTTTTAGCACCTCCTCTTTGTACATCATCTATGAGAGACCTAGCATTCTATTTAGTCTATCTTTATAGATCTTAATTTCTAGAATAAAGGATGCCTCTCCTAGGTCTTTCATGAAGAATTCTTTAAATAACCATATTTTGACTATAGTCAACATGAGAATATCATTCCTAAATAGGAGGATGTCATCAATGTATAGTACGAAAAAGATAACAGCACTCCCACTAATCTTTTTGAACACATATGGTTCTTCCTCATTCTTGATGAATCCAAAAGATTTGATCCTATGGCATTCACATTTTACTCGATATTAAAAATAGAAACATCAATATGTAACTGATAGAGACCATTTATAAGAAAATCATTTATAATTTTATTTCTTTCATAAAGAATATTACAATGGTCCTTAAGAAAACTAATTACATAGCATTCCTATGCCAAACATGAAATAGAAATTAAATTCCTACTTGCTGCAGGCACATTAAAACAGTCCCTAAGTACTAAGTCTAATCCTGATGGTAATTATAGAGGATAAATTTTCACAACCACAGTCACAACTTTTGCATCATTTTCAACGTGTAAGATCATCTCACCATCCCTCAGCCTCCTGCTATCCTTAAGATCCTGCACAGAAGTGCACAAGTGAGCACTAGAATCAGAGACAAGCACCCAACTGGATGTAGAAGAAATCGTAAGATTAGATTCTATAATGAGCATACCTCCAAAAGGATCTGACTCCTTATTCTTCAGGCTGGCCAGGTAAAGAGGGAAGTTCTGCTTCCAATGTCCATCAATGTTAAAATGAAAATATTTTTCTTTATCAACAGTCTTCTTCTTCGACTCTACCTTCTTCTTCTTACCACCATCCACTTTCTACTTCTTCACGAACTTCTTCTTCTCAAAAGACTTTCTTTTGGAAGAAGTCTACTTCATAGCAAGTACTAAGCCTTTAGAACCTTTCATAGAAAGCTCAGCAGTAACTAGCATATTCATGAGCTCAACTAAGGTATTTTAAAATTTATGCATATGGTAGTTCATGATGAATTGCCCATACGCGTCAATCAAAGATTGCAGAATTATGTCAATCTGTAGATTCTGATCTAACTTGATATTGAGCTTCCTAAGCTCTTCTAAGTCCTTGATCATCATCAGACAATGATCTTGGACCGACTGTCCATCAAGCATTTTAGCCTTAAATAGTCTTTTAGTGACTTAATATTTGGCTACGCTACTCTATTCACCAAATAACTCTTGTAGGTGAGCCAATATTTGACAGCTAGTCTTAATATCTTCTTGTTGATGTAGAAGCTCATCAGACATCGAGCCCAATATATAATACCTGGCTTTATTATCTTCATCCATCCACTTCTCGAGAGATGCTCTCTAATCAGTGGATGGATGGGCTGGTAAGATGGGAGAATCCTGTTCCAACACATGAGTCAACTTCTTGGAACCAAAAATAATTTTAAAGTTTCAGAGCCAAACCTTGTAATTGGGTTCGATCAATCTGTGGATGTCCAGGATACGGGCTAGTGGGTTAGACATAGACATCTTCCTATAGAGAGTCAAAGTTTCTAGTTAGATTTTATAATTAGACTTAACCAATTTATTTAGGAGTTTTATTTTTAAATAAATTAGGCTTCCACTATTTACTTAGATCCCTACACTTCCTTGGTAGATGATAAGTGGTAAAAATATACTAATAAAAGTATTAAATTATAAAATAAATTAATCTATTTCTTTAGAAATTAATATTTTTGTTAATCTTATATAGGAAAGAAAGCCTCCAATATGAAGATCTTATTTTTCTGGTTCAGATGAAATAAATTTCAGGCAAAACGGACTTCAAACAAGCCCTAAAATTAAATTTCAAAAAAAAAAAAAAGTCAGCCGGTCCGAGTTCAAATCGGTTCAGAAAAATTGGCTCAGTAGACCATCTGGTTCGACCGCACTAGCAAACCGACCTGCTGATGCAGTGCTGACGTCAGCATTTTTCGCAGTGCATGATGGACCGATTGGAGGGAATTTCGAAGATTTCACATGGAGAAGCATGTTCTGATTGGCTGAAGAATGTGGCGGTCCATGCAACACCGGACTCGCGCATGGTCTATAGAGGGCAATTTTAGAATTTTATCTGATTTGATGGGCGCCTTTCACTGGGATTTGATCAGATGGCCGAAATGCATGCACTGACGAACGGCATCCACAGCTCTCGATCGAGATCCAATGGCCGAGATTCATCCCAACTTTAAACTAAAGATCAGAGGCTTCTCTATGCAGGATCTAATGGCCCAGATTTAATCCAACGATTGATCCAATGGCTGATATGAATTCCAACTTGATCTGAAAAAATTTTAAAGGGTTTTTAAGCGATTTTTGGACCGTTTGATCAACATCCAACGGTCAGAATCATATAGGATCCTAATTTGAGTTGTTTTGAGAGTTTTAAACCTAATTTTCAAAGAATTTTGAGGGAAAATCCATCTCTGAGCCTATAAAAAGTTTGCTATTCGAATTAAAGAAAGAAAGGAGAGAGGGAAGACAGTAAAAAAAAAGAAAGAAAGAAAAAGAAAAAGAAGAGAAAGAGAGGAGAGAGGTAGAAAGAGAAGAGAGATTTTTGAGAGAGAAAAAGAAGGAATTTTAATTTTTTTTCTTTTCTTCTTCCGACAATCAAGAACATTAATCAAGGAGCTTCTTTTCTTTCTTCATCAAGTTCTCCATACCAAGAGTGATGGACAATCAATTTCAGCAATCAAACAGTCTAATTTTTTTATACTTTTTATTTTATTTACTGTTTTTGAACTTGTTATCATGAACTAAATTTTCTTTTACTAAGGCTAAGGTGTAGCCACTCTTTTGATGCAATATTCAGTATGATTTATTTTTAATTTTAAATTTTATTCATGAGGAGTATATAAATCTGATCTTAATGCTTTTAGATTACTGGCCATCTTCTAATTGATCTGATGAACATAGATGTTACGGACCAAGTACATCTATGTTATTGCTTCTTGATTATATACCTTGTATTATGAATCAAATTAGAATTCATATGCATGCAGGAAATTTTAGTGCACTTTGGACGCAGCGTATTTTAATTAGAGGGTTTCACAAAACTTAATGCATTAATATTTATTTAAATTATACCTGGACCAAAGGATAATTAATAAATATTGATAGTTTTGCTATGCCTGGACCAAAGGATAGTGAATAAATTAGGAGACTCCACCATCACATGAAATAAAATTAATCTAAAAATCTGAATATTATATTGACTGAGTTGGTGAACCGATTGCCTTAGTAATCCATTGCTCTTAAGTTTAAAACCCTAATAATTTACACTCTCTCTATTTAATTAAAAACTTTTAATTATTTTTTTTATTCTTTTTATTTTCTTTAATTTCTTATTCTCATAAATCGATCTTCTAAATAAAGTATAGGAAAGAGCTTTTTAGTACTTATTTTTCAATCCTCTAGGGATGATACTCTACTCATTCACTTTATTACTTGATCGACTGGTGCACTTGCCATAGCTATAAATTAGCACGCATCAAGTTTTTTGGTGCCGTTGCTGGGGATTGTGTCTAAAATAATATTAAAATTTTGATCCTAGCTTTACTTTAGAAATTTATTTTTAATTTTTATTATTTTTAAAAAAAAAATTTATTCAGTGCATGACACGTACTGGACATAGTAACTTACTACCTTTAGATCCAAAAATTGAAAGAACCATTAGAAGACTACAACAAGAGAGAAACATGGCAGCTGAAGATCCTAACGACATCAATCTAGGATTGGATATGGCGACCGAAGGACAGCATGAAGCTATTCGACCAGTACATCATCCATTAAATGATTACATCACACCATCTATAGCCGATGCAGCTTCGAGCATCAGGAGACCGCTAGTGCAAGCAAACAACTTCAAAATAAAACCGACGATGATCCAGATGATTCAATCAACTATCCAATTTAGTGGACACGTGCATGATGATCCAAATGGCCATATTTCTAACTTTCTTGAACTTTATGATACTTTTAAAATTAATGGGGTGTCGGATGATGCTATTAGATTAAGGTTATTTTCCTTTCTCTTTATGGGACAAAGCTACGAGTTGGCTTCATTCTCTTCCTGCAGGTTCTATCACAACTTAGGATGTCCTAGCCCAAAAATTCTTAGCCAAGTACTTTTCATCTTCCAAGACTGCCAAGATGTGCAATGATATCATTTCCTTTATAAAGATGGACATGGAGACACTATATAAGGCTTGGGAGCATTTTAAGGAATTACTAAGGAGATGTCCACATCATCAACTACCCGTATGGCTTTAGGTACAAACTTTCTATAATGGTTTATCTCCTACTAATCATTCTATGATTGATGTAGTAGCAGGAGGAATAATTAATCAAAAAATGGAGGAAGAAGCCTTCGATCTGATCGATGAGATGGCATCAAATAGCTATCAATGAAAGACAGAATGCATGATGCCAAAAAAACTAGCAGCTGGGCAGCTAGTAGATTGCGTGCCAACCTTACTAACTAAAATTGCAGCCCTTAGAGCCGAAGTTAATAACTTGAAGAAAACAACTATGCATGTTCAGAGCATTCACTTGTGACCTATGTGGAGGAGGACACAATACGAGCAATTGCCAGATAGGTAATCCTTTTGCTAAAAGCAACTGATATAGCTAATTATATTGGTAATTTTTTTTAGACCGCAACAAAATAATTTCTACTCCAACACATACAATCAAGGGTGGAGGCAGCACCCAAATTTCTCATGGAGTAATCAAAATGCAGCACAACAAGCCACCCCCAGGGATTCTCAAGTACCTGAAAAGAAGTCCAACATGGAAGAGCTGATGGTCAAATTTATGCAAAACCAAGAAGCAACTATAAAAAATTTGGAAGCCAAACTTAGGACAGGACCAAACAGCAGCAATTCGAAACTTGGAGATGCAAATAGGTCAAATGGCTAAGATAATCTTCGAGAGACCTCAAGGATCCTTGCCCAAGCAAACATGGAGACCAAATCCAAGGGAGCAAGTCAATGCTATCACCCTAAGAAGTGGTACAAAGCTGGAGGAGCCACATCAGAAGAATGAGACTGAAGAGCCAACTACAAATAAGGAAACCATCAACTAAAATTCGTCAGTCACCAAAACAACCAGCAGATGGATGGTCTCCAGGTATATGGATTTGCTGATCCAAATGTGAAGCCCTACGTGCCGCCACTACCATTTCCAGAGAGACAAATACAGCATCCAGATAAGAATTTTCTAACTTTTTCAAAATTTAAAGAATTTACATATTAATATTTCCTTTTGTAGATGCTATTACTCAAATGCCCAGGTATGCCAAGTTTCTCAAAGAAATCCTTAACAAATAAGAAAAAGCTGAAGGAGCATGAGAGAATAAATTTGAATGAAGAATGCTTAGCAATACTTCAAAATAAATTACCATAGAAGTTAAAAGATCCAGGGAAGTTTTACTATCCCCTGCATTATTGGTGATTGTAGTTTTGATAAAGTTTTATGTGATTTAGGAGCAAGCATTAATCTCATGCCTTTTTCTATTTTCAAGGAAGCTGGGTCTAGGAGAACCGAAAGCCTACCACTATTACTCTTCAATTAGCGATAGATCCATTCAAATATCCAAGAGGTATAGTGGAGGATGTCTTGGTAAAGGTAAACAAGTTTATTTTTCCTGTTGATTTTATTATTCTTGATATGAAAGAAGATTATGATGTACCTCCTATTTTAGGAAGACCATTTTTAGCTACTGGAGGAGCTTTAATAGATGTTCAACAAGAAAAATTAATTCTTAGAGTCCAAGATGAACAAGTTACTTTTAATAATGTTTTCAAAGATACTAAACATTACTGATGATAATCAAACTTGTTTTCTAATTAGATGATTATTGACAATCCAATTTAGTGCATGAGAATTTTTTAGAAAATAGGTTTGAGGAGCCTATTGAAGCTTGCATTATCCAATCACAAGAGGGTTCAGCTGAAGATGAAAGGCAAACAGAATGCATAAAATTGTTAAAGGCCAGACCATATATTCCACACACATACAAATCATGATTTGAAGAATTAGAAAGATCATCCACTCCTTTTTCAAAGACATCAATTGAAGAGCCACCTACTCTTGAACTTAAACCTCTTCCTTCTTATTTAAAATATGTTTTCTTGGAAGGTTCATCGCACTTACCTATTATTATTTCTTCTTCTTTGACAGATTTAATGGAAGAAAAGTTGTTAAGAGTACTAAAGAAATACAAAAAGACATTTGGATGGACCATAGTAGACATCAAAAGAATTAGTCCCTCAATTTGTATGCACAAAATTCTCATGGAGGACAACTATGAGCCTACAGTCCAACCCCAAAGAAGACTGATAAGCATCATAAATTCACCAATAAAAGTATTAATTTATCAATTAATTTATATTAATTTTTAAAAATTATCAATCAATTTATATATAATTTTTGAAAAATTCATATTTTTATTAATTAAAAAAATTAATTAAAAAATAATAAAAAAATAAATAAAAATTAAAAAATAAAATTTTATTATCAATAGAAAGAGCTCATTTTTTTTATCACAACGAAATAAATTTCAAGAAAAACGGAGCTAAAATGGAAAAGATATAAATTTTTAAAAATATAAAATAAATAAAAATTAAATAAAAAAGAAAATGGCTCAGCCGGCTCCGCAAGCCGAGCCACCAAGCCAAGCCGAGCCACCAAGCCAAGCCAAGCCATCAAAGCCGACTCAGCCATTGAAGCCATCAGCCGGTCCACGATCCAGGCGTGGACCGCCAGCTCAGCAAAATCCGACGAATCAGAGCTTGCCACGTGGTGGACCTAGACCCCTTAAGGGTCTACAGAAATTTATCGCGGCTCACAAGGGTAATTTAGTCTTTTCGTCCGACAACAGCGGCGCTGATTGGTTGCGGTGTGCGGTGCGGCCGGTCCACGCGGTCCATGGGAACAGTTATTGCGCGATCGGACGGATGTGGTTGTTTGCGGTCAGGATCGGACGGCTGTGGTTGCTTTCGAATTTTATTTCAGATACAGACATCATGCGGATCACCATCGGACGACAGCGCTCGATCCAGGCGACGATCCGACGGTCCAGAAAGCTCCCGACGGTGATCAAACTCTCAGGCGCATGATTTGCGGCCAGATTTCCTCCATCAAGCGCGATCCAACGGCCAGAATTTAATCCGACCCGATCTGAGTTGATCTGCATCCGATTTTGATGATTTTTGGACCGTTGGATTTCCTGTTGAATGGCTGGATTTTATCAGATTTACCAGAGTCATATCAGAGCTATTTTGATTCAAATTTTATCCAAATTTCTTTGTATTTTTGATGATTACAAAGGCTATTAGTCCCATATTGCCTTTAGAAAAAATATCCAGCCCTCCTAGCTCTATAAAAAGGACCCTAGGCCTCCAGAAATCAACATCTCCGATCAAGGTGAAGCTTTGGTACAGGGCGAAGCCAGGCTATGGGTTAAAGGCTGCTTCGAAGCAACGGGTGCCGAGAAGAAGAGCCGAGCTTCTACACCATCTTTCTGCCAATGCCGATCCAAGATCAGAGATCAGGCTATTTTATTTTATTTTATTCTTTTTTAAATTTTATGTATTTAAATTTTAAAATTTTAATTAATAAAATTTTATTTTTCCATTTTAATTTTTTTCGCTTTTTTATTTTTATTGTAATTTAATTTCTGCACTTTAAATTATTGCTTTGCAAGTAGATGCTAAGATCTAACTAGTAGATCTTAGTACCAAGTTTAAATTCCTGCACTTTTTAATTTTCACTTTTCCGACTTCACTTTTGATCCTAAAACTCTTTTTTTTCTTTTTCTTTTTAAAAATCAAAGATTTCAAATCTAAAATACTACCTTCCCTGTGGATTCGACCCGACTCACTACTATCTACGCATTTTCAATAATTTTAAGAAGTCGGATTAAACTGATAAACACGGTGTCTTAACGACAACATCGCGTTCCTATCAAGTTTTTGGTGCCATTGCCGGGGAAGGAATAGATGCTATTTTTTTTTTTTTGATTTCTTTGATTTTTTTTTTATAAATTAATTATATTTTTTTTAATATTGCTTACTAATTTTTTTTTATTTATTTTGTAGAAAAAAAAAGGGAGAAAATGAAGAAAGCATCTAATTTTGGTAAGATCAATCCTAACCCTAGTCCTCTTTTCTTTTTATTTATTTATTTATTTATTTTATTTTTAAATTAATTTAAAAAAATATCCATTTAAACCTAATTAAAAGCCTCATGATAAGATTAGAAATCCTAACTGTTTAGAGCATGCATCATATTAGTTTTATTTTTATCTTTATTTTTATTTTTATTTTTTTTGGTGATTGCTGGAGGCAAGGTAAGCCTTTCAGAATTCAATTAGTTGCATGCATCTAGTTTAAATTGCATAAAACCCTTTGATTAAATTTTTTTTTTTTCATGCATATTCATATTAAATCAAATTAAGGGCACAACCCAATTAAACAAGATAAGGTGGGGATTTGATCACCCTTCCTTAGCCCACAAACAACCAACCAGCATCCTGCATTGACCTAAGCCTTTAATTTTAAAATCAATTAGACATCAACCCTAGGAACTCGAGCTCAATAGGATAAGGAATCCTAAGAGTTGAACCGGGTTAGGATAAGTCAATTTGACTGGTGTCTAGGAAAGTGTTTAGGGATGATTGGGCTCGAAGGAGGTGGTTTCTAATTGGTTCCGTTTCGCTTACCTGGCCAAGCATATTGTGTTAAGGCAAGCAACGGGGGACTCCACCGACCTTATACTTACCTGGCTAGTTGATTGCCTAATCCTACACTTAGAGCTTGAAGGTGACCTTGGCAGTTAGGAGCTGTCTAGATCTAAGACAACCTTTAGTCAGGATTGATTGACACAACTTGATTGTTAATACAACATTAAATCTAATTAAACTAATTCTTCTCTTTTCTTCTTAATTCTAGGACTCCTTAGGATCTTTCTTTAAGACTCTTCTCCTTACTCCTCTAAAAATAAATAAAATAAAATAAAATAAAAATTAAATTAAACTAACTAAAAATTAATAATTAATTAAATTAATTAAATTAAAATTAAATAAATAATTAAAAAAAAAATTTAATTAATTTTTAATATAATAAATAATAATAATATAAATAAATAAAATATTTAAAAATTTTTTAAACCATATATTAGGGTTACACCATGCATGGTAGGAATTGCTTTTTCTGATTTAGTTGAACTTAATTGAATGGTTGATTCACATTAACATAATAATCAAATGGCTAAATAAATCTAATAGTCCAAAATTAGATAAAGATTGACCTTCTTGATCAGAAAATAGATCAACTCCTAATCCTAGGTCACAATCTCTATTATCAGAGAGTTATTCAATCTGTGCTAGTCCAACCCATTATGTAAGTGAATATCCCTATGACTGCACAGTTTCCATATTTTATCTTTCATCACAAACAGTTCAAGCTACTCAAGGGATACTCCAATTGATTAATGACC